>CABHPQ010163125.1:0-81541 GCA_902168405.1 Peromyscus aztecus | reverse complement strand
TTTCCATCTGTCTTCTCTCTTCATTCCAAGCATTGCTCCTCCATTTCTTTTTGTTGGGGTTTGTTTTGAGACGGGGTTTCTCACTGTGTGTGTAGCTCTGACTGGCCTAGGACGGCTTGTGTAGTTCAGACTACTAGCCTTGCATTCACAGAGATCAAGTGTGTCGTGATGAAAACTGAGGTATACCAGAAGCCTCAAGGCTTACATATATCTAGGAACATATATCCAAACTCTGCTAACCCATTATTTCCCTCAGCTATTCATAGTGTATGAATAGTGGTTAGACTTAACCACATCATCTCAGTTGTAAGGTGCATGGCTGCCTATACATTATTTCAAGAACAACATCTTCATGCCCTCTAAGAAGAGGGAAGCATGCCAGGAGCAAAGGAATCTTCATGATTTCTGTTGATTGTCTTTTTATTTACACCCCCCCCCCCCCCCCCCCGCCAATATGGAAGAATTCCCCCCAGAAGTCTGCAGAATATTTCTTGCCCCTCCTTGACCTGACTTGTATTCCGCTCCTATTGGGACTTGATTGCTAAATGTCCCCCACAGGCTCATGTGATTGCAACCTGGTTCCTAGGTGGTGATACTGCTCTGAAAAGTGGTGGAAACTTTAGGAGGTAAAGTCTTCCTGGAAAAAGTGGGTCATTTGTGTGGGTAGGCCTAGAAATTTCATAGCCTTGTCTTACTTACTGTCTGCTCTGTGCTTCCTGACTTAGGATGCAGTGTGACCACTTAGATCTTAATACTGCCCCCTATTCCTTCCCTACCATAATGGCCTGTTTCCCTCTGAACTGTGAGCTCAGACAAACGCTTCCTTAAAGTTGTTTCCTGTTGGGTATTTGGTCACCACAATAAGATAAATAGCTAATGCAGCCCCTGTACCACCTCCCCTAATCACTGATAAGGAATAAAGATGATTGCATCTTGCAGTGGTTTGAGGGCCTCATACTTGATCCTGAAGCTGGTCCTGTGGCCTCTCCTGTAAACCCCAGGTCTCTTCTGAAAGGAAAGGTGCAGAAAGTATGTTGTCTGTCCTTCGATGCTCTTGTGGGAGCATCTGAGTGTGGAGAGACTATGCACAAGATAGTATTGTCACCAGTGGTTGGGGTCTGGAAAGGTGGTTCTCGTTCTGGGTCTCTCACCCAAAGAACTGAAAACAAGTGCTTTGCAAAATGAGCAGGATGATTTTATTTGAAGCAAATCTTTAGTACAATAAGAGAGAGATACATTTTTAGGATTGACAGCAGGCCATGCAAGTGAGGATACTAAAGGGCCCCTTTATACTGAAGGTAATAGCATGGATATCTTTTTATGGGGCCTAAGAGAAGAGGAGGCTGTTTACTTGGTTGTTTTCTATTTTGACTGATAGATCGGGTATACAATTTCTTTCCCTCCCTCCCTCCCTCCCTCCCTCCCTCCCTCCCTCCCTTCATTCATTTTTTTTAAGACAGGCTTTCTCTGTGTCTTTTTGGTGCCTGTCTTGGATCTTGCTCTGTAGACCAGGCCGGCCTCAAACTCACAGAGATCCTCCTAGCTCTGCCTTGCAAGTGCTGGGATTAAAGGCGGGTGCCACCGCTGCTGGCTCAATATCTTTTTTATTATTATTATTGTGGATGTCCCATTCCACCATGCATCTGATTTTAATTTTTTATTACTTACTGTGAGTTTGAGTGCACCTGTATGTCAGTGTATGTGCATACATGTGTGTGTGGGAGGGGCAGAGCTCCCTTTCAGATGATATTCCTCAGTAGCTTTCTAACTTGGTAATTTTTAGATGGAGTATTTCTTTGGGACCTGATATTCCTTTATTTCCTCTAGTCTGGATGGACATTGTCCTGTCTCCAACTCTCCAGCACTAGGACCTTAAATGCAGAACATCATGCCTGGCTTTTAAAAATTACGGGTTCTGGAGATCAAACTCAGGTCCTCATGCTTGCATGATGAGCATTTTACAAACTGATCTCTTTCCCTGGATCCTCTTATATTTTATGGTTATTTTCTGGTTTCTTGTTTGGTTTGATTACTGCCTTTCTTTCAATATTCTACATACATTTTCTAAAAGCATACTCATATTCTCAATATTTGCCCCACTTAAGTATAGTCCGAGAGTAAAGAGGAAAATGAAAAAAACGAAACAAAAAACAAAATCATAAAGAGGAAACGTTTCTGACCAGTGGTGTGGCTGTTCTTGATAGGCAGCTTTCTTCTTGCAAGCCCAGAGCACCTTCGCCTCTTTATCAGTCACGTCAGTGGATCTTACTGGTGTGTAGTCAGCTGAAATCTCTTAAGCGTTTGGAAGTGACTTTGCAGGGTTTGAAACATGAGACTTACTTTGTCTTGTTTTTCTTTTAGCCAGCCCCTTCTCAAGTCTTCCTGGCTGTAGGCCCAGAACCAAGGTGACGGATTCTAAATGCTAACATCTACCTGGCACTTTCTTTGTACCCCGTGTGATACTAAGCTTTTTTGCTTCATTTAAAACCCTCTGTGGCTTTTTATCTTGGCTTTTGCAATTCCCAGTTTGCATATGAGAGAGGATGATGTGGAGCAAGCTAAGTAATTTGAACAGCTTCCTCGTGTAGCTTGTGGTCAAGGCACACCTGGAATTCAAGCAGTTGAGCAGGAGAGCTCAAGCATGTAACCTTGCTGTGGACTTAAGGGATTCTTTGTTTCTTATTCATCTTACATCTGGTGATTATATAGCTGTCAAAATTTTTAACCTGTCCTGAGCCAGGTCTCATGGTATACACCTAGCACTTGGGAGTAGAAGAAAAGGATCAGAGTTGAAGGCTACCCTCCACCTTTGCTACATGATGAGTTACAGGACCACCCGGGTTTCTTGAGCTTACTTTTATAGTAGAGAGCATTTGCTCCCTTTATACCCCTGTGAGCACCTTCTTCTTTCCAATAGATTTATTTCACAGAGTAAAACTTGGGAGAAGTCATCTAATTTCCAGAGAGGTGGGGGAAACTGATGAATAGTGTAAACAGTGGCAGTGTGTAGACCATTGATGATGGTCGCGAGTCTTGTCATACATTGTCATTTGCTATTGTGACAGCTGACTGTTCCTTCCTTATCTCCTTGAGTTGGGTGTTTTTACCTGAGTTCCCATCCAAGGGAAGCAACTCCTCATAGTATAGGGAGGCTGGCTGCAGGCTGTACTGTATTGCCCCTAACCATAGCCCCATTACTGGGTTGTAAATAGCAGTATAATGATGTCTCAGTCATTTGTTTTGATGTATCTGAGCTTTTAATAAATCAGCCTCAGCTTGCTTAATAGGAATCTGAGAGCAGAGCGTGCTCCTGCCAGCAGCTGCCAGTAAATTATAAAGCATTCATCTGTTTTACAAGGGAATTAAATGTTTGTTCTATTTTAAAGGCTGTGACTAAATGAGAGAGAGAGAGAGAGAGAGAGAGAGAGAGAGAGAGAGAGAGAGAGAGAGAGAGAGAGAGAGAGAGAATAGGGTGACTTGTGTGTGCACATGCATGTGCACATGCGCAGCTGGTTCTCTGATCCCCTTGCCCTCTGAGGCTCAGGAATCCCAGGTTCCTGGGGAGCACCTGTAGCAGAGCCCTGTGAATTGGAGTGCCCTTAGGTAAACCCTGTCATTATCATCTCTGCTCCCCGTGTATCTCCAAAGCAGTAGTTATTGGATTACGTTTTTCTTCCACTTCACAGGATCCTGTGAAATACACATCCCATTCTCCACTCATTTCTTGTCCCCCTCCCCCACAAAAAAGCCTGTGTAGTGTCGAGTAGCAGATAAACTATATATCTAGCGTGACTGATTTTCAATTGCGTGTAAAATTGAGTTAGCCTCTTCTATTTGATTTTTATGTTGACACTGGAAGTGGACTTTCCCCTCCCTTTTTCAACACCATTGACTTTATTAAGTTATCTTAAGAAAAATCATCATAGTAAAGATAAACACAGACAGGTAAGAAGGCTTCCAGAGATGGTGGCCACTTGGTACATTTTACCGAGTTGTATAGGCTTTTTGAATTTGTATTTCCTTTGTTTTTATTTTTGATAAAGTTTGATAAAATTGCAGATTCATGAGAAAGTGCCAGAAATACCATTCTAGTTTCATTTCTGTTCCTGTGAGAAAATAGTCCAACAAAAGCAGCTACCAGGAGATAGAATTTGTCTGTCTCACATCTCCAGGTCGCTGTCCACCCATGCAGGGACATCATGGTAGCAGGAGTTTGAAAAGCCAAATCACACCCATAGTCCAAAGTAGAAGAAAATAAGTAGGTCAAGCATGAAAAGCTACTGAGAAGGGAAAACAGGGGAACAAGAGGCTTCTTCTCAGGAGAACAGCCTGCAGCCATTTCCTGGATAAGAACCCTGGACCACTCTATGCTTACGGGCTGAGGTGGTCAGTGAGCAGGGGGCAGGAAAGCAGGTTGGCCGGTTTCATTCTTTGGAGTGCAGTTGGTTATTGCCAGGGGCATTCAGTGAGTCAGTTAAAGATGTTCATGCGATCAGTAAGCATTGCTCCCGGCTGGTCATTATCTGGGCCCATGGGATGGGAAGGCTGGAATCTAGAGAAACAAATGGCTTTGGTTCTGGAAACTTCACTGTAGTTACAGGAATTGTCACACTTCACCAAAATGGAGTTGCTTTACCAAATGACTTGGCCCCCGGCTAATCATGTGTGCTTATTGCTCAGCTCACTTTTTAAGCTCTCCTGTAGTCCAGGATTGAAACCTAGAGAATGGTGCTGATTGCATTCAGGGTGGTTCTTTCCGCCCTAGTTAACCCGATTTGAAAAAAAAAAAAAAGAAAAATCCTGCACAGGCATATACACAGGCTAACCTAATCTAGGCAACTCCACACGGAGATTTTCTTCCCAGGTGATTCTGAGTTGTGTCATGTTGGCAATTCAAAACAACCATGACCAGTCGTATGGAAGGAATGATGTAGAACAACGTGCGTGAATGGTTTATTGTCATTACATCGCATGTGCGTGCCCATCTCTAAAGTCAAGGTGCAGGGCCGGTCATCCCAAAGGTCTTTGTGTTGTTATTTCTTACAGCACCTCCCTGACAGTGTCGTCTGCACCATCTCAACTCACAGGCACCTGTCCATTTGCTATCTGTCAGGAGAAACTTTTACTTTTTCAGAAATTACATAAATCACCATTTTAGAAATAGAAGTAATTTTATTATGACATATTTAAGCAAAGGCAGCTTTGTATGGAAACCAACTAGAATAGCTGGAACCATTTCTTAAGGAAACGTGGAGTTGATCTGGAAAAGCTACCTAGACTGTGATGTCACTTAATGTTTTCCTTTCATTGAGAAGAAAAATTAACAGAAAAGACGTACCAGTATACATCTTCTCTGCTTGTTTTGGCTGTGGACAAGCATGATGCATCTTTTTTTTTTTTAATTATGGTTCTCAATATCCCCAAAGATTCATTCACTCATTTTCAACATTCAGTCTTTTTGCTTTTACTTTATTGTACGTACTGAAGTTTTTTTTTTTGTTTTTTTTTTTTAACTTGGAAAAATAGTTAACGTAGAAGTTAATCAGCAGAGTCTACTGAATGACATTAAATAGATTCACAAGGTCATTTAGGTATCCCTATACTGTATTTCCTCAACATTCTCATCACTTCAAAACAGAAACTTGGGACCGATGATGCAGTCCACCATCCCCATTGAAAGCATCCTTTTCTGGTTTGAATTTGCTTATTTAATTGTTTCGTATACATGAGATAATAACATATATACCATATTTCTGCCTTGTCTTAATTGGCATATTCAAGGTGTATGATGTCATATCATGTAATAGGATCCTCCCTCCTCTTTTTCTTCCTTCTCGTCCTTCTCTTCTTCCTCTTTTTTTTTTTTTTTTGAGTCTCATATTCAAGTATGTTTCCTGTGAGTGTCATCCCTAGCTTCCTTTCTTCTGTTCACCTTGAGACTGGGTCTCACTAAGTGTTCTGGGGAGTCTTGAAGTTGCTCTGTATCTAGGACTTAAACTAGGAATCTTCCTCCCTCATTCTCTGAGGTGCTGGAAGTATAGGCCTGTACCATTGGGTCGGGCAGAACTTGTCTCACTATTGAGTAATATCCCACTGTTGCGAGAGCCTCATTTTATTTCTCCATTCATATCTTTGTGAGATCACTGAGTGGAGAGGCTAAACTTGACAGACCTTGTGGGATAGAGTTTGGGGGGCTGCTTATTGCTAGGTAGATAGGAAAGCCTTGTTCTGCACTCTGATTCCTCAGGTATTATCCTTGAAGCAGAAGGCTGAGGGACATTGATGCTCTGGCAGGGTGGGCTCCTCTCTCAGCCTTTGCTGGTGTGCCTGGGGTTCAGTGCACATATTGAGAGAGGATTTGGGATGTATCAGAGCTCTTATCAATATTTTATTAGTTACCATCTTTTCTAACAATGAGTAGACAGGCACTCTAGCCTTTTCTTGGAGGTTTCCTCTGTGCTTGTTAAATTCTTGATTTTCAACTTCTCTTGGGCTGGATCATATGAATCTCGAGGAAAACCCAGGAACTCATCACTTTGTAGTAGTACCTGTGTCTTAAGTATTTGTGCATTCCCTTTCTCTCCCCAACCCCTCTTTTACACACGTGAGTATTGTACTTATGGAAGCCATAGCACGAGTTTGTCTGTCATTCCCAGGTCCCGTCACCTTGTATTCCTTTCAGAGAGGTCCGTCTTTAGCTTGAAACTCTCAATTCATCTAGGTTGGCTGGTAAGTGAGCCCCCCAGGAATCTGCCTATCCAGGTCTTCCCAGCACTGGGGTTCCAAGTCCATGCTACCATTCCAGGCTCTTTGATGGGGGTTCTGGGGATGGAATCCAGGTGCTTGACGTTCTGGGGTATCAGCCCAACCCACAGCCATCAGAAATCAGTCTTAGTTACCCTTCATGAGATATTCCATACTTCTACTGCAGATCATTCGTTAAAGAGGATTTATGGAAGCAACCACCTACATCGTCGTGTTGCTATGACACTTAAGAGAGCATCATGAAAGGGAAATCAAGTAAGATAAAAGTGAAGCGAAAGAGGAAGAGCTCTAGATAAAGTGCATTTGGAATTCACTTGCTACACTTAAGTGGCATGTGGAAGCCAACTGGCTCCTGAATGAGAATTTCAGGCTGTGAGAGACTCCTGCATAAGAATGAGACTCCATTGAGCTGGAAAGATGGGCCAGCTGTTAAGAGCGTGCTGTGGCCTTCACACACACACACACACACACACACACACACACACACACGCACGCACGCACGCACGCACATATGCACACTCACGTACACATTTAAGTAACGAATGAGATTCCATCCATACTCTTTTCTTTCTGACTCTACCTCCCCCCACTAGTTTTGCTGACACAAGCTTTTCATTTGGAATACCCCAAAATGATTCTAAGTAGTGACACATTTAATCAAGTACCTTGTCATTGCCAGGTACTATGTGCGTGTCAGTGGTTTTCTAAATTCACCCATTTGGGTGCTGGTACCCTTTTGTGCCACTCAGGAAACAGAGACTGAAGAGATGTCAAGTCCCTCGCTCTGCTGGTTGCTTAGCCAGGAAGTGGTGGAGCTGAGATTTGAATTCAGCCCCTTGAGATTAAAGTGTCTTATCGAAACACGTATGCTTTGCTGCTTATCTCTATTCTCCCCTGTTCATCATCTAGATGAGTTCCTTCAGCCTTGTTGGTTGATCAGAATTCCTAAGCATAAATGGGTGCGGTGGGGCCACCTGTTATCTCAGCACTTAGGAGCCAGAGGCAAGAGGATTTCAAGGTTTTGGGTAGCCTTGATTGCATAGCCAGTTTGAAAGTAGTGAATATATATATATATATATATATATATATATATATATATATATATATATATAATTTTATGTGTAAAATATATATTTCCTGTATATATATTCTGCCTTAAAATCAGTACCACACATTTCATTAACTTTTAAATTCAAAGGAAGACAAGACATAATAGATTCCATTCATTGGTACCTTCTCTTTTAACGTCCTGGTTTTTACTTGTATTTGTATGTTTTCTTAATCCTCCCGACAGAACTCACGATGTGGTCCACTCCCTGCTCTCTTCTCAATGAATCCTTGGTGGCGTCATTTCGTTTCTGAGAAACGAAGTGGTTAATTTTCTCACTTGTCTCCGTTCTCATTTGGAGAATGACTGACGGTTTCAGCAATTATTTATTGAGCGACTACTGTGTGATAATCGTCTTGCCAGATGCTGAGGGGATGCATGATAATGTGTTTCTCGATTTTTGCTTGGAATTGGTTTTAACTTGAGTTAAGTCACAAGTTCGTTTGCGAGAGGCCACTTGTTTTTTCTCAGTTTATGGATGGCAGTCTGTAACAGAACATACTCATGTGATGATTTAGCTTACTTTCTTAGGAAAATGATTGGCGATCTTTAAATTACATACATCATTGTCTTTTTTATTCCCTCAGTGCGAATAGAGATTTTATTGGCAAGTGCTTTTGTTTCTGAAGTTCGTTATTGTTGTGTGATAGAAAAAATAGTTTATGAAAAACCAACACCAAACCAAATACCAAGAAAAGAAATGTTCTTGTCTGTCAATTTGCAGCATTATCTTGAGGGCTCAGAGGCCTGGTGTATGGGGAGTGAAGTTTCCATATATGGAAATAAATGACTTCAAAAGCAACTCAGAAGTTAAAGTTCATGGTTTAGCTGAGTAGTACATGGATCTTGGTGCTGTGAAATTCGTAATTCTGTAACTGGGAAGCCTTTAGAGATCTGTTGGCCAGTCTGCTCATTTTCGTATTAGAACCCTGACCCCAAGAGGCAAAATGAGCATAGTCCTTTCCTAAGATTCTTCCTTTCCATGATTTTGATATTCTTCAATTCAGAAGAGTCCACCAGGCGCACACTACAATTCATCCCTGTTCTAACTCCGTGAAAGTTCACAAATAGCTCTCATTTGTCTTTTTAGCTTCTTAGTCTTCAAATGTTGGTTGTAATCCACATGATAGACAGTGAATCCCTCCAGGGTTCAGACCTATGGATTCCAGCTCTGAGGACCCTCTTTTCTTCACTCTTAGGAGAACTTAGTAAGCTTCTTCTTCAGGTCACAGGGGCAGCAAGTTTTAAGGACCCTTGCTTGGCTAGGTTCGCTACGGGAAGGGTTTCATACTTAGAAAAGGGAATACTGTTGATTGAGACATCATCAACCTGCCTGTGGCTTTCCCACAGGGTTCTTGTGAGTGGGTGGAATAAATCAAATTTGTCTGTTTCCTAGACTGCTCTAGCTGTTCGTCGCTTTTTTAGAATTTAGGTGATTCAGTATTCTGCATGCTTTCCTTTCTTACTGTTTCTCCTGAAGTGAGCCACCGTATTTAACTGAGTCTTTATACTCAGGCCATGTCCCACAAATTATTTGGTACCACCTATTTGTGCCTGCATCAGAGGCTCATTCGGGGAATACCACCCCACCTCCTGGGTTTGATAGGGAGAAGGGGCAGAATCTGGTGTACCAGATGATGTGTGTGAACTTCTGATCTGCCTCTGTCTCCTTAGTGGTGGGGTTACAGATGTGCTCCAACATGTCTGGTTGTGCATAGTACTGAGGATGGAATCCCAGGCTTTGTGAACACTAGGCGAGCGCTCTCCTAACCGAGCTATACCCTTAGCTCCTGAAAGGCCTTCATCTGACCACTTGAATGCTTCTCCTCCTCCTCCTCCTCCTCCTCCTCCTTTTTTTTTTTTTTAACAACAGGGTCTTATATTGTTCTTTAACTTTCTCTATAGACCATTTTATCCCTGTACTAGTAGAGATCTGCCTGTCCCTGCGTCCTAGACACTAAGATTAAAGGCAAGCCTCTCCATAGTCTATGTTCCCCCCTCGGTTTCAGACATTCATTTTTGGCAATATGAACAAGGAAATTCTTCAAACCCTTAAGATTCCAGCTTCAATTGGCCTTCACCCTCTATCCATTCTGCACAGATTTTAGCCGGATGCATTAACTCCTTCTGCGGCTTTGGACAAGACCCGTAGGTGCTCTTACTCTCAGTCTTCTCAGTTGTATAACTGGTTGTGTCAAAGCTCCTTTAAATAGAGATTCAGTGAAATGATGTTACTGAGCGTGCTTTGTGAACAATAAGATTATCTAAGTGTTATTCCTCATTGTTGGTGCAACCCTTGTTTCCGTAGTTGCACAGGCCTATTGAGTGTGTGACTGGTGCCCGTTTGGGGTTTTCTCCTTTTGGCTTGGCATTTTCAGACATTCGTACACAGTGGCAAATCAAGAAAAGAAAGGAATTGCTGTTAATGAAATAGCCCTGAGAATTGTTGATTTGGTATACTGATTTTTCATTGCCCGTTTTGGTAGTGATGTTTATCTGAAGGTTTCACTGACGGGGGACATTCTTGGGGTGTTGTCTTTATTTTACGTCTCCCTTACGTGTCGGGTGCAGCTCTGCTGCCTGACTTCATCCTTGAGACGGTGCTGAAAGAACATTTTCTCCTCACTGTAGGGCAGAGTATGATAGTTTTCATTTATTACTCTGAAGAAAGCATCATGATGAAGAGTGTGTGGAAATGTTTATTTACTACCCTAGAGACACAGATGATACTTTTATTATACAAAATGGATCTAGGAGCTGAAATTGATAACTGTAAATTAGCCCGTAGAACCAGCATATTTTACACCAGTGATGTGAGGGTGTGTTGTTGCTCAATCAGAATTAATTTTGGACCACTGGGTGACGAATAGCACATATGTGCTGTCACTGTAATTCCTTCCCCGGGAGAGATGTATGCAATGTCTACCCCCTCATCCCAAAATGCTGTTGGTAAACCAATGTATGATTCCACCAGAGTTCACCCCGGGGAGCCACTGAGGTGATCAGGCTTACGTACAATGCATGGATGGGGTGGTTACTAACAGGAGCGTGGGGGACAGCAAAGCAGCCTCACTGGCATCTTCACTCACCCTGAGTGAGGGCTTCTCCATAGCTGCATAGCCAGAACCCCAGTCTTCTTGTCTTCTTCAGCCCAGATACTCTAGTGCCTTCCCTAGATCCCCCAGGCCACATGCTGATGAAGGCAAAATTACATACCAATGGCTGGAAGGAATGGCTGGTGTCTTAGGTGTGTGTCCATTGAAACTCCACCCCCACCCCCACCCCCACCCCAGGTACCCACCCATTCCTTTCTTCTATGAGACAACTCAGGTGGTCTCTGTGCCTGATACTGATGGACTCTGCCGTGTCGTCAGAGGAAGATAGTGGTAGTTTGTCTCCAAGAATAGTCGTAGAACTTTGGGCCTGCTCTGTTGTCTCTACACATGGCCTTGTGGACCCTCTGATGGTGCTTTAGGTATCATCCTGCTTCTGTGAGCACAAGTCAGAGGTGTAGGTTTAGACAAGCTGGACTCTGTACTTCATTTGCTCCCAGTAGCTGCTCATACATACAGGAGACTGTCACAAGGACATAGTATGTGGCTACATCAGTGCATGCTTACCATTTTGTGTAGGGAAATGAGTCAGTTTGTATCTCATGTATGTGAGTCAGGGCCGCAGAAGTCTTGGCTGTTTCTGTCCAGACAGTATCTTGGAGGGCAGAACCTTGGGGTCATCAATGATATCTAAACTACGAGGGTAAATGTTAAGTAAGACTTAATTGGCCATACTCTGCTTTTTAAGTTCTAAGTGAAATGAGAGCTAAGACTCACCCATGCAGAGTGTTGATACAGTTACTTCCTGTCTTAGTTAGGGTTTCCATTGCTTCGACAAAACACCATGACCAAAAAAACAAGTCGGAGAGGAAAGGGTTGATTTGGCTTACTCTTCAGCATTGCCGTTCATCAGTGAAGGAAGTCAGGACAGGAACTCAAATAGGGCAGCATCCTGGAGGCAGGAGCTGATGCAGAGGCCGTGGAGGGGAGCTGCTTACTGGCTTGCTCCCCATGGCTTGCTCAGGCTGTCTTCTTACAGAGCCCAGGACCACCATCCCAGGGATGGCACCACCTATGGTGGGTTGGGCCCTCCTCCACTGATCACTAAATGAGAAAATGCCATATAGCTAGATCTCATTGAGGCATTTCTTCAACTGAGGCTCCTTCCTTTTTGATGATGCTGGCTTGTGTCAAGTTGACACAAAAGCGGCCAGTCTACTTCCTTTGGTTCCTTCTTTCTCAACTCTAAGAGGTTGTTCTGGGTCTCTCCTGACCTGTGGGAGTCCACAATAAATCCCAGTGTCGAGATCCTCTTCTCCTGAGCCTCTTGAGGTGGAAGAAAGGATGGAGGGAGCGGCATCTTCTTTTTGCTCCTTGCCCTGTGAGGCTCTGACGGGGTACCGTTAGAAAGGATGAGGCTGGAAGGTGAGTTAGCCTTGGCAAGGAGGGACAGAATTGAAGGTTCTAAAGATTGTAGCCCTGAAATAATGATGCCACCACAGGTCGTCACTAAGCCTGCTTTACTGTGAAGAGGACTTGAACTAGGTGCCCAGTGTAATCTAGATTATGGAATCTCGATCTTATTCCTTTGGCTCCACAGTGCCTTCTATAGAAGCCATGTAGGTGATCATTATTTCTCCCTTGCTTAACTTATTGAAAATCATTGGCGTTGTCAAATAAAGAGGACAGTTACACAAGCAGGGCTCACGCTTGTAGCATCTTCATCTTTTCAAATGGCGTCCTCATCGACGCAGAGGACCTTGTCAGGACACTCATCATCAGTGTTAGAAATGAAAGCAAGAGTTTGAAGTACTGGGTAAAATGTGATAGGACTGGAGAGATGGCTCAGGAAGAGTGGGTCCTGCTCTTAGCGAGGGCTCTAGTTTGATTCCTGGTGTCCACTTCATATGGTTTAAAATTGTCTGTAATTCCAGCTGCAGGAGACCCAATACATTTGGCTTCCATGGGCACAGCAGTCACAAGTAGGTAATGTGTGTGTGTGTGTGTTGCTTACACATCTGTCTTTGTTGATGTGTATGCCTGGTGTTTAGAAGAGGATGTTGAATCCCGTGGAACGGGTAATCATGAGCTTTCATATAGGTGCCTAGAATTGAACCCAGGTCCTCTGGAAGAGCATCCAGTGCTCTTAAAGGCTGATCCATCTCTCCAGAGTCGATTTTTTTTTCCTTCGTTAAATGTGAGGATATTATACTTCCAGAAGAGGCAGAGGGAGTTTGAAAATATTCTATTGGGAAATCCCTTTATTAGACATCCTTAAGGATTGTTTAATAAAATAGAAATAAGATGGTCACAGAAGTGGAAAGACAAGCTATATAAGAGCTTTCTGTTTGGGTCCTATTCATCTTTATTGTTAAATTTAAAACAAGGTTGTTAGTTGCACTGTGTCCTCTGTCCCTCCCTCCATCCCTCCCTCTGTCCCTCCCTCCCTCCATCTCCAGTTCCTTCCTCTCTCTCTCCCTCTGCATCATGATTAGGACAAAGTATGAAGTTTTTTTGATTTGGAACTTCTCGCTCTGATTTTTCATAGAGAGTAGATGAAACCGAAAGCGGTTACTTAGGTGCACTGCTGTGGTACCACCATCCAAAGCACCCCCGAGTCCTTTTATAGCATTTTCCCGCTCTGCCAACCTGACCAGCATGGAGATGACGATTGCCTAGGAAGCTGTGGCACTTCTTTCTTCTTGAAGAGCTGTCCATCTGTCATCGGCCCTGTTCCCTCTCGTCCCCTTCCTCAAATTTCATTCTGAAAAGCTTCTGCAAACACAGGATACATGTTACTTACGTAGCCACCCTCTACCCCTAACCCTGTAACCCAACAGAGTGTGGGATGTGTATAAAGGACGGTTCTTTAAGTATGCTAGTGCCTTTGACTTACTAAACTGGGCGCCAGCTTCACAGAGAGGCTCCTTCCCAGGGTTCTGAGGGGCCTCCTTACTGCAATGTCAACTACTTTATCCAATAGCATATTTAGATCACATGATAATTGCCAAGCTATTAATTATTCATAGGCTACTTTTTCTTCAGAAAGAACTGTAGATGTCTGATTTTCATGATTTTTATTACGCCAAACACTCCTTTTGCTGTCATGGGCATCGTACTTAAAGCTTGAGTCCCTGCTCATTGAAAATGTTACTCACATAACCCAAAACAAAAGCCTGCCTCAGTGCGATAGGCTTCGTAAGGGGGAGGTAGCTGATTCACGGGCTGAAGCTGTTAAGCAGATTTTTATGCAAAGCTTCAAGTTACTGAAAAAGCAGGATTCAATATGTCCTTCTCTTTGATTTTTGAGAGGGGGTGGTAAGTAATGTTGCTGCTCCTGCCCCTTGGGGTTTTTACCATACTCTGAAAGCAATGCTTGAAAGACCAATAAATGGATTTTGGCTGTCCCCTAGTTCAGGGATTAATATTGAATTACAGGAATGTGCTGCCCAGTGGCTGGGAAAACATCGAGGATGCTGTGTCCTCTTTGTAGAAGGACATGGTTCCCTTGTCTGCCGCCTGCCACTTTGAAAAATGCGCACCGTGTACCATCTTTAGCTGTAAAGGTTAAATACGCATCTCCAGCACTACCCCTGTGTGCTTTTCTAGTTTCCTTAATGTCATCCCATAAAGGAATATTGGGTGGCGGCGGCGGCGGAGGTGGGGGGATGGCCACAAGTAGATAAAAGGCTTGCAGGTTGAAGTTGAACAATTGAAACTTTCTCAGCATAGTAAATTACCAGTGGCAGGTTTCAAGTTTGTTAATTGTCAGAGTAAAGTACTAAGGATTGTTTTCTTTGCCTAATGAATTACCTTATCTGGAGTAGAATGTTAATTCAGACGAATGATTATTTCTCAATGCCACTGAAGCTTTCCTTGGACACTCCTGGAGTCACTGTGTTTTGTGATGATTTTCTCCTATCCTGGGGTAAGATGGCGGTGACCAGCATTGCCTCTTCCATGATTTTCCTGTTCCAAAATAAGGCGGGATCAGTTGTGTAGGTTCTAGTGGTAGAGTTGGATTGTTTTGGTCTATTCAGAAGGACGGGATTTACTGTTTGGAGTCCGAAATCCCATAACTACGTTTTTGAGTTAGTTTCACTGTGTGGTTCTCATTCAACCGTTTTGTTTTTTACTCCTGTGTATGTTCTGAGTTATGTGCACCATGAGCATACAGGGGCCCTCAGAGGTCGCACGAATTTCTGAAACGTAAGTCATGGTTCTGAGGCCACCATATGCATTCTGGGATCTGAACTTGGGTCTTCTGCAAGAGCTGAGAGTGCTTTCAAACCTCTAAGCCACCTTTCCACCCCAATAGTGCCCATTCTTTAAACACACCTTTAGGGTTCAGCCCTAAGCATCAGTGGTTCCTTTAGAAAGATTGCTCTAATGTTCTTTGATCTTTACCTCTTGATGACTCCTCAGAATGCTAGCTAGAGATGGGATTTTATTCTGTGCGGGACCTCATAAATCCCCTCGAAGAACTGGGAGACGAGAATATCCACAACAGTGGTACAAGAGATACAAAATGTTAAGATTATCATTGAACTAACTGTTGACTGAGAGATTGGGGCAGGAGTTCACAACAGGTTCATAAGCCAAGTCCAAGAAAATTGCATGGAGTAAAGGAACATACAGGTAAACCTAAAACTGATTTTCTTCTTCTCCACGGGGAAAGGAGGCCTTGTTTCCCCAATGGATCTTACTTGCATATGTGTGGACAGTGTCCAGAATAATAAACGTGCCCAGCCAAGACAAGGGCCCTTGTTATGGAGTGCAAGTTTCCTAAAAGCAGATCTAGTGATCACCATGCTTATCTCAGCTTAGATGATTATCTTTTCACATTTTATGCAAGATTTTACTTATTTATCCATCAACGTTCTTTAAAAAGAAATTACTTAGACAGGATCTCGTGTAGTTCAGGCTGTCCTCAAACTTGATTGATAGCCAAAGATGACCTGGATTTCTTCTTCTCCTGCTTTTGCTTGGGGTTACCAGCATGCACCATTTATCCCTGCTTTTTGAGATGCTGGGTGTGCAACCTCAGGTCTTAGTGGCAGGCAGCTTGTTCATATGAGATAATATTCGAGGTTTTCAAAATACCATTAAACCTTCGATTAAAGTATAAACAAATTATTTTATTTTTTTGTTGTTACTTATTTCTTACAGATATATTTTTCTTTGTGTGTGTGTGTGCGTGCGCGCGTGTGCACACGCACACACACACACACACACACACACACTTTCATGAATGTATGTGTTTCCATGTGTCTGTCTGCTTGTAAGTATGTGCATGAGAGTGCAGTTGCCATGAAAACCACATGTTGGATACCCTGGAGCTGGGTTACAGATTATTGTCAACCTCCCCATTGTGAGTTCTAGGAATCATACTCGGGCACCGCATGAGAGTCATACTGACTCCGAACCACTGAGCTCTCTCTCTACCCCTATTTGATTCATATTTCTTGCCAGAAGGAAGCTTAGAGATCAGTGGAGAGGTGGATCCCGGCCTGTGCCTGAGGACTGTCTCTACTTCACAGAAGGCACTTATTTTTAAGAGCAGTCTTTTCATAACGATCAGAAAAGACAGCAGGATGATGTCTGAGATTATCTGGAGTGTAAAGTTTGGAGCTAGGTAGCAAAAAGGTAGTTCTCGTGGTTTTTTTTTTTTCTTCTTTCCCAAGCTGAGCTGTTTAAAATGATGCTTTGAGAAAATGCCTCCTGCTCGGAAATTGTCTGCTTAGTTAAGTTCTGGGATATGTGGTAAGGTGCTCCCGGATTTATATTTAGGCCTATATGTATGTAAATATATGCAAACATACATTGACATGTATATGCATGCATGGAATCAAACCTTATTTATATAAGTATAGGTCTTATGTGGTTCAGGATAGCCCCAAACTTGATACACATTCAACATCAGTTTCAAATTGCCTAAAGAGGATCTCCAAATTCCACAGTAGAATACACTTTACTAAAGGTCTAATGTGTCTTTCAGTGTCTCATAGTCTCTGAGCATTCCACAGTTCCATAAAAGTTTAAGTACCTCAGATACAAGCTGCTGTTAGAAGCTCTTCTGAACCTGTTTATCTGTGTGTATAACTTGAAAATGTCTAGATGAGGTTTCCCTCTGTATTCAGAGCGTATTCTTTAGTCCACTTCTGTGTTGAGTATAGTAGCCTAGCCCCAGAGCTGAGAAGAGTATGTGCCAGCTCTTCACACACCAGGCTGAAGACAAGACAAAGAGAAATACAAAGCACTACAGTGCTGTTAAGTTCTTCAGTCCCAGGGCTTGGGAAAGACCCACCGAAGATCGTCTAGTTACTGTTGTCCTCAGATTGGGGCCCTTTGTCTATGGCTGGTCTGACCTCTGACTTAGGTATATTAGGGTTTTATTTTTGAGTATGTGTGGGGTGCAGGTGATGTCAGAGGCCAGAGGTACTGGAGCTGGTAGTTACAGGTGGTTGTGTGGTACCTGACTGGGGTGTTGTGGACCAAACTCCCTCTGAACTGCTGAACTATCTTTCTAGTCCATAGTTGATTCTGGTGGGAGACTTAGTGTGGTGAGATTCTTCATACCCAACCAAAGAAATCAGTTTCCCAGTAGATGTTCCCATTTTAAAATCCAAGTACAGCTTTCTGCTTTCAAGCCTGGATGTAGAGCATGAAAAGTTGATGCCATGTCTGCTATAACTCATTTGCCAACCCAACACTGAGTGGCTGCCTGTGAGATTCGTTCTTGTAATTCAGATGCTTCTGGTTTCCCTGTTTAGGAAACAACCACAGTAGAGCAAGTCATTTCCTCCTTGTCTCCTTCCTCCCCTCCTCCTCTCTTCCTCTCCTCCTCTCTTCCTCTCCTCTGTCTTCTCCCCCTTTCCCCCTTTTTTTTCCTTCCACTCCCCCCCCCCCCCTCAGTACCCGCCCCACACCCACAGCCAGGTGAGAAGAAATCAATCCTGCCTGTTTTCTGTTGCCTTTCTCCTCCAGGCTGGAGGAGATATGGGTGTGGTTCCCTTGCCTTAATTTATCATCTGAAAGCAATTTTGTTCAATTAAAGATTAGAATTAAATTTCATTCGGAGTGCTTCTGTGCCGAGGAAATGATGCATTAATGAACACACAGATGTCATCTTGCAGCCATGCTGTTTGCAGAATAGTTTCTTTAGGGTTGGAATAATAGAAGGGGCCCTGGCAGCGGGAGCCCCGCTTACCCATCGGCATACTAAGTGGAGAGTCGCAATTATTTGCAAACCATTTATCATTCTGTACACCGAGAGGAAAACATACTTTATCTAAAATATTTGAAATAATGACTCCTAAAATCAGATAACAGGGATTGTTAATGTCAGGTGCCACACTGTAAATTGCATAATGCTGTTGGGTTGGCACCGTGGCTGTGATTTGTGATGCTAATGATCCAGCCCAATACATGGGCGCTCAGTCTAAAAGGAGTGCCACGGGAAGGAGACAAAGCAACCAGAGAATTAAAAGTGTAGTGGGAGAAGGGAAAAAAAATGGTGTAGGATCATATTTCACTTATTGGAGGTCCCATCTGCTCTTCTGTACACACATTATGTAAGTTTTACTCTCTCTATTACAAACATCCCGCAGGGCGGATAGGAAGTTCATATATCTGCGTTCAACTGTTTTCTCACTTAGAGTCAGACATGAATGAGCAGAAAGATTTATGTGTCATGTGTGGAATGTTTGTTAGAGGGTGGTAGGCCTTTTTTTCCTCTCTCTTTCTTTTTGGAAAGGAGTTGTATATTTAGATGATGCTGTTCTGTGTACTGCTTTCCTTGGAAGCCAGCACTATCTGGTTTCTATAGAGAAGGTAGCAGGGGAGAGCATTTACGGGGAGGCAGGAGAGTCTGTGAGCCAACGCTGGTTTGTGTGGTGTTTGGGAATTTGCTTTAATGTGTCC
This sequence comes from Peromyscus aztecus, assembly GCA_902168405.1. Lineage (NCBI taxonomy): Eukaryota > Metazoa > Chordata > Mammalia > Rodentia > Cricetidae > Peromyscus > Peromyscus aztecus. The sequence goes on along the minus strand of CABHPQ010163125.1, from coordinate 62,692 downwards.
GTTTCCATTTTGGGACAGACCTGTGACAAGTATATCTCATGTCAAAGTGTGTGTGTGGAGGGGAGATAGTTGGTTTTTCAGACAGGATGACACCAGGTAGCTCAGGTCAGTCTCAGGCTCTCAGTCCTGCTACTGGGGTTTCCCGAGTTGCCAAAATTGTTAGGGGCAGTAATGCTAATGACCTCGATCTCTACTCAGCACAACTGGAATCTTGATTTCAAAGCAGAAAACGATTTCGGAAAGAACCCTTAGGAAGCCGAGCTGAAATTTATTCAATTACATTAAATTTTTAATTTTATGTATTAGCTCTTATGGTGTGATACACTTACATACATGTAGGCATTCACACATAAAAGAAAAATAAATCATTAAAAGAAAAAGTCCTGTCCTCATATTAACTCAGTTTATTTATTAAATCGATTTATTCATGATGATGCTTTACACAGATACTTAGATGGCAATGTCAGTTCCTGATCCCATAAGGTTTGTATCACAGACTAACCTCCTTCCGCTGTCCAGGCTATATGTAGAGTACAAGGTAATTATGAAGCTACATCTTGCTCAACCACATATGGCTACGCCACAGCTTAATAACGATACCGGAGCATTGGTTCCACACTTTGGTTTTTACTGAGCCTAGGTGTACATTCTGCTTGAATCTCCTGTGATTCAAGCCGGTGAGTGAGCAGTAATGATTCATCCCACCATTTTACCAGTGAAGAATTTGAATGTTTGATAGGTGAAATGACTTGTGTAAGATCAAGCAGGGCTTCCGTCTTGATCCACGGCCTCTGCCCTGTTGCTCTTTCCACCATTTGTATTGACTTTGGAATCAATGTGATTTGGGGGTTAGGCAGTGGAGGAGTAATCGCACCGGTGTTCCCCTCTGCTAGCTTGGAAAATGAAGCGCTCTCCTCACACCTGTGCTCTGTGCTGGAAGAGGTGTGTGTCTCTGGTTCAGTGCTTGCCTGTAATACATTGACTCCGAGTCGTCAATGGAGGAGCTGCTGCTCCTGTTCAGCTGCTCTTCTGAGTGAAGCAGACCAGCCATTGCTGACACGTGAGCTGTAAATGTTTGGGTAGGATTTGTTGCTACACTGCTTCTACCTCTGAGTTGTCCAAGCAAATGATTGGAAAATGATATTCTGTATGGGTGCAGAAAGAAATATTGTGAACCTGGCAGTGTAGTTCTTTTGTGAGAATTTAGTGAGCACCCATAATGAGCTTTTGGAGTTATTGAGGGGTATGGTTTCTAAAAGATCTGTTTAATCCTATTCAGGGATGCATCCTACTATGATGCTGTTATTAGTCTGTCTTCCACCTTTCAGTTATTTTCGTTTACTGCTGCTTTTTAAAATGTGTACAGATATGTGTGAATGTACACATATACGCATGTATTTGGATACCACCCTCAGGAATACCATTCACCTTCTTTGATTGAATGCATCTCACTGGCCTCAAGCTTGCCAAGTAGGCTGTGTGCCCTGACTTGGGTGCCTTAGGAATCTCTCTGACTCCACCTCCCCAGCACTGTGAACATAAACACAGGTTACCATGCCCATCTTTTTATACCTGTGTTCTGGGGATCAAACTCCATCTCTCATGCTTGCAAGGCAAGCACTTTGTTTACTGGGCCATCCTTTTATTCCCTGGTGTGTGTGTGTGTGTGTGTGTGTGTGTGTGTGTGTGTGTGTAAATCATGACTTTAAACATTGCTTTATTTATTGCTAAAATTCCCCATTGGTGAGTGTATTTACTCAAGACGAATCTGAGCTCTTTGAGGTTAGAGACCTGTTGTATATAGGAGGAGAACTTTTTGAAGGGTATTAGATAAATAACCCAGTTTGCAGTATTTATAGGACATCTCAAATTACTCAATGGATAGCGGTAATTGGCCGTTGTACTGTGCATTCAAGGGATCCCTGACTCATCTCAGTGAAAGAGGACAGTGAGGCAAGGAGAAGGGTTGACGTGAATGCGCAGACTCATCTCACAGCATGCGAGGCAGCCGAAGGGTTCCCTACTTGTTAACCAAGGCTATCCATTCAATATCTTCCCCAGCTTTAGAGGGATGGTGCCATTTAGGATGACGTGAAAAACAGAGAGCACATTCAGAGAGGCTTATTTTTATGACACGAAATTTCAGAGATGATTTTTTTTTAATTTTAGCTTTGTGTGTTTAAGAAAGATTTCCTTAAAAAGTAGTTGAATAATTTCTTTTCTGCTTTATCCCTATTCCCATGCATGACTTGGACATTGCAGTTAGTCTGTGCATACATGGTCAATTCTTTTTGTACCTAAAAATATTTTAATCTACGCAGCAAGTCAATAGATAGAGTCAAAAATTGTCCAGAGTCAGATGTAGTGGCATGTGCCTTATCCAAGCACTCAGGAGACAGAGGCAGGAGGATCTTTGTGAGTTCTCGTTATCCTGGTCTACAGAGTGAGTTCCAAGACGGCCAAGGCTGTGTAGAGACCCTTGTCTAAAAAAAGGAAAAAAAAAAGAAAAAGAAAAAGAAAAAGGAGAATAAAAGGCAAAAAATACTACCAAGAATAAGTAACTGTTTCAGATAATGGATGGGCCTTGGGCCCTTTGTTTGTTCTTTTTCTGCTTTCTTTCTCCCCTAGGAGTCATTGTCTTTTAACATTTTAGTAAGAGCTGGGAATCTGTTCCCTGGTGTATCTCAAACATCTAAACCAGTGCCAACAAGTCATTGGAAGTCAGCGTTGTGGCTTGTGAGATGTTGAGATGCTTCACCGAACACCATGTTCTTTTCTAACATGCATTAGAAAGAAATTGAACATATAATCACCGTAACTGAGTTTGTAAGTGATTCGGCTGAGGATAAAGTTCAACTTGATATTTGAGTTAAAGCCACACCAGCTATTCAAGTTCAAAGTGTGATTAGAGAAAGGAAAATGTTGTGATTCTATTTTCAGGTAGCAAAAGTTACCATATTTGTTCTTACAAATGTACATATTGTAGTCCTGTGGAGAAACAAAAGAAAGAGGTATGTTACGTAGAGGAAGGGAGACGGCTCTGTGGGTTCAGACACTTGGCACAGGAGCCTACTAACCTGAGTTCTAGCTTTGTAATCCACATAAAGGCAGAAGAGAACTGACTCCACAACGTTTTTCTCTGACCTCTACACATGTGCTGTAGATGTGCCCTCCCTCCTGCTCATACACAATAATAAATCAATAAAATTGATTATGTTATGTATTTAGTACAGGGTTAATGCTACAGACGCTAGAAAAAATGCAACCCCAGATCCCTTCTCAGAGACACTAGCTTTTCTTAGGTTTCTTGTATCTGTCTTTGATACAGGGTGAGAGCTAGATGATTTGATTATTGGACCCAGTGCAAAAGTAACCTGTGAACTCTTTCCTCCCTTCTTTAAAAACTGGGAGAAGGCTGCCATTGATAATAGCAAAATACCAAATGTTTTACCACAGACTCTAGTTTGGTTAAATTTTTCAACTTGACACAATTTAGAATCAACTGAGAGTGCCAACCATGTCTAGGTCAGGTTGGCCTGTGGACATGTCTGTGGGGAATTGGCTTGATTGTGGAAAGTAAGATAGGCAGATCCAAACTGTTGTGGACTGCACCATTCCCTGGGTTAGGTCTGGGGCTGTCTAAATGTAGAGAAGGGACTGAGTACAACATAGCATGCACACAATCTTTACTTTTTGCTCTTTTCTGTGTATATAATGTATGACTTGCGGCCTCATGCTCCTGCCTTGACTCTCTGTAGTGATGTTTGGTACCTGGAATTACTAGTCCCGTAGACTAATAATAGAACTTGGTTGCTTTTGTTGGAGTGTTTTGTTAGAGCAACAAGAAACAAAACTTGGAGAGGCTCCCTCTAAGTTTTTTTTTTTCTTTTTAAGTATAAATTTAAATCAGTTATTTCTGCAGTGCTGGTAGTGAAATATAGGACCCCTTGCAGGTTAGTCAGGCCTCTTCCACAGTGTTACATCCCCAGTTCCTCATCTTTTCATGGTGTTTTCTATATGGTGCGTTATGTCATTGTAAGACAAATTTAAGTTTTAGGCGAGCACCATGACTTCTCCATGTCTTTTTTTTTGGGGGGGGGAGTGCAATGTCATTTGTTGGCCCAGATACAGTTCATCCTCCTTCCATGAAGAACCTGCAAATGTATGCACCTTGCGATTATGATTTGTGCACTCCCAGTAGATAGGTACCACAATACTGTAGCAGCAGAAATGGTATACATCCTAACTTATCTTCACTTGCCCATCATGATACGTACACATTCAACTAGCACTCTACTTTTAGAAGTGTAAGGAAGGAATGGTAAAAGAAACGTTGCCTTTTCTTTGCTTTCTACGAGTTTCTCTATAAATGGTTGGCTTATAAAAAATTATTTATTCAAAAGATGTGTTAGGATTCCTTGGGTGTTTGTTTTGTAGAACAATAATAGCCTCTTCTCTGCCTTCAACATCAGGTTCTGAGGGACTGGAGCAATGGTTCAGCAGTTAAAAACATGTACTGCAGGATCACCAGGTGTTCAAGGTCATTCTCAGCTACTGGGTCAGTTTGAGGTCACCCTGGGCTATCAGAGGCCTTGTCTCAAAAAACAAACATGCATGATTCAATGTTAGTTCGATATACAAATTGGGCAGCAAAGATTGGCAGGCAGCCCTATCCCATGTATTTCCTCTACGTTTGCATCTATTCTGGTTTCTCTTTCAACTTCATTTACCAAAGAAAGTTCAAAGATAAAATTATACAGCATTAAAGGAAGGGTCAAATCTTTAGAGTGCAGCATCCTGATCAGGTGGACAGATTGCATACCATGCCCTTAATAGACAAGGAGGCACAGCACAGACCTCATGTCCTGTCCTGCTTTTCACACTAAGGAAGGCAAGAATAACCCCATCGATTCCTTCACTGAAAGCTAAGGCTTCCCCAGTATGAAATGCTAGAGTATCCATTCTTTATGCCTTTCCTCGCTTCCTGCAACTTGTTAAATGTTTTCCTTCACCTCCTTTTCTCCATGTTCTATTGAGACAGTCTTTAATAGATTGGTGTTATTGTGTCTGAAGGTGAACCAAAATTCTATTCTAAGTGCTAAAATTAAAGAACAGTGTTACTGTGTTTGGTTTTTAATTGTTGTAGGATAATGTGATACCTCTAACCTCATTGTAAAGTAAGCCTTAACATTTTACATCAGCCAATTTTTTCTCCTTGATTATTCAAGTAGGTTTTTTTTTTTTATAACCTGTCATCTTCTTCTGAAAATAAGCTAATAAGTTCAGTAAGTTAACATGCAGTATCCTTTGTAGCCCCTGATAGGTTAGTAGCAGGTGGGACTGGGAGAAGGTGCTGTTAGATGCAAGTCAGTGAGTGGAGAGCTCTCAGAGGAGGACCATTAAGTTGACTTTCACACTCAGAGTGACACTTGATAACATCTGAGTTCTCAGAGGACTCTCTTTGTGCTAATGAAGAGGTTAACACCTGTTAATACTTCGAAGAGAATAGATCGTGTTCCAGGATTTATAAGATCAGAGACGTAGCTTAACTGAGCTCTGTCCTTCACAGATCTTTCTAGTTCTGAAACTAGGCTGATTTCAGCCTGGCATCCTTGCTGGCTCTGCAGCTTGTTCACTAGGGAATTTCATCACTTTCCCCAGGAGTTCCCAACCCTGATGACACAGCTGAGGGACACCAGAAAGCAAGAGCCCTGGAGGTCAAGTCTAACTGTGCTTCATCGGGTTCTGCTTTTGGTTTTTTAAAGTTTCTCGGGAGTTTTTATTAGTAACCAAGGTTGAAGCTGTTGTCTTTTTTTTTTTTTTTTTTTTTTTTTCGTTTCAGGGTTTCTCTGTGTAGCTTTGCGCCTTTCCTGGAGCTCACTTGGTAGCCCAGGCTGGCCTCGAACTCACAGAGATCCACCTGGCTCTGCCTCCCGAGTTCTGGGATTAAAGGCGTGCACCACCAACGCCTGGCCGAAGCTGTTGTCTTAACATCGCCAAACATTATTATTTTTTTTTTTTCCGATATAAAAGGTGAAGCATGGGTAAGGTCTGAGAAGAGGCCTCATTAGTAGCCATGATTGTTTCGCCAGCATGAAAATCTGCATTTGAACTAGCAGCACTCCTGTGGAAAGCTGGGCCTGGCTCTGTGTGGCTCTGTAACCATAACACTGGTGTAGAGGAGACTTGCCAACCAGGCTAGCTGAAATGGCAAGCTTCCGGTCCACTGAAAGACCCTGTCTGGTGGCAGTCAGTCGACAGTGACAGAGGAAGGCACTGAAGTCCTGTTCTGGTCTCTGCATGTGCACCTGTGTGTGTGTGTGTGCTACCACACACTCATGTACATGCACCACACTTGAGAATAATAAAAAGGAATTGGGATTTTTAAAATACAATGTTTAGACCTCATCTTGGCAGCTGGACACACTGCCTGGCCAGCAGAAAGCGTGCAGCTTATCGGAGCTGCTCTCCTAGCTTCATTTCTGTACTGTGGGAAAGTAACCCTGGGGAAAGTGTTTAACTCACAAATCCCAGGTTATAGTGCATCCTTAAGAAGTTAAGAAGCAGCTAGCACATCCATAATCAAGAGCAGAGAGAAGCGAATGAATGCATGCAGGATATTGCTCACCTGGCTTTTCTTTCCTGTTTTTAAAAATTGTTCGCCGGGCGGTGTCGGCGCACGCCTTTAATCCCAGCACTCGGGTGGCAGAGCCAGGCGGATCTCTGTGAGTTCGAGGTCAGCCTGGGCTACCAAGTGAGTTCCAGGAAAGGTGAAAAGCTACACAGAGAAACCCTGACTCGAAAAACCAAACAAAAATAAATTGTTCTTTGCTTGTTTATTATTATCTTCTGTTTTGTTTATGCTCTGATATTACTCAGGGTCCAGTCTATGAAATGGTGTCAGGCACAGTCAAGATTTTTCTATCTCAGTTAACCTAATTAAGAAATATCCTTTCCAGGCATACCCACAGACCAACCTGGTATCTAGAGTGTCCTTCCTTAAGACTCTTGTCTATCCAGGTAACTATAGGCTGTATCAAGTTGACAATTAAGCTAAAGATCAAATGTTCTATTCCTGTGATTCTTGATAATTCCTTGTTGAGAATGGAACCTGACCTTCAGATTTTAGCCAGTGCTGATTTGTTAGAGGCGTGAAACAGGACTTCGTTGCCTCTCCTTAGAATGCCATGCATATATCTTCTTGCTTCCCAGAATGACTGCAGAGTGTGAGTGAGGGCGCCTCTTCATGTACCAAGGTTGTCTGATGAAGTGATAGACTTCAAGGAGTATGTTGATTTATCTCTTTATGTAATGTTTCGTGAATGAGATCCTTTGCCAGATGTGTTGGTATGACCACAGCCAAGGCCCAGGCCTTGGCCTTGATGGGAAGGGAAAGTAAATGGAAATAGTAACACAGAGGAGTAAGTCTTTTTTGTCAAGGATGGTGGAGACCTCAGAGCTAAGTAGGGGATAGCCAAGTTTGAGAGGGTTGGGTGGTCCCTCTCAGGGAAGATCTTACTCGCAGAGGTGGTTGTAGTTTTTAAAGTCTTAGAAGCAAGCGACTCAACTCATAATCTCAGAAGATTAGTTGTTTATTATGTCTGGAATTAAAGTGGATGGTGGGAAGTGGGTGTAGGAGATAGGGCAAGGAATGAGGTTAGCATTACCAGCAGGGCTAATTTTGGATGGCCTTTGAGACCCAGGCTGAGGACAGTGACATAGGTCGTTGGAGAACCACTGCAGTTTTATAGCAATGGAGTGACATGCTTAGACTTGTATTTAAAAGACATCACTAGTCCTGCAATATCCTATATGATCAGAGAAGGGCACAGCAGTTAGGGTGTTATAAACACAGATGTTCAGATGAGAGAGTCTGGATTAGCAGTGGCTATAGAGACCCAGAGAGGTGGCCCCATGACAGGGAGATGAAGATGGGCGAACTGATAGGAGTCTAGGCCTGGCATCTGTTTGATGTGGAGACTGGGGGTGGTCACTTTTCAACCTCTGATGCTCTCTTTAAAGCCTTCTGCTATCTATTTTTTTTTTGTCCCTTTCTCCACACCCTGCCCAGCTCTCCCAGGATACTCACCCTTACAGTTATTTGATTACAATTTTATTTATTTATTTTGTGTAGGGGGTGTGGGTGTGTATGTGTGTTTGTATTGACAGAATCTGCAGTGTGCGTGTGAACATGCGAGGTCAGCTTGAAGGAACCAGTTCTACCACAGAGTCCCAGGAGTGTAACATAAGGACGATTTTAACACAGAGTTTAAGATATCTACTGTGTCTAATAAATTAATTTCTGTCTTCATAGTAATAGTTTGGCACTTTTTTGAGAACTGAGAAAATAAGCAGTTCAATCTTTTTATGTGTGTGGGTCGAAGGAATAATGACTCAATCGTACACAAGTAGTTTTCAAATTAAATGCTAAGGTTTCTTGTACTAACGTGGTTATTACTATTGTTAACACTGACTGCAATGTTCTCCATCAGGTTATTAGCACAAGACCCAAAGGACTAAACAGATCTGTTTTAATAAGACATGTCCTTGTTCCATTTTTCATGCGGAGATAACAGGATGAAAGGCTTCATAGGGCCTCTTGTGACACAAATACAGTGATAGATGGCCCATGGTGTTTTTGTGGATGTGTAGCTCCAGAGGCTGGAGGTGGTTGACTTACTTTAGCATCATTTTTAGAAACACAGAACTTACATCCAAATTGAGCCTCACAGAGAAGAACAGCACTATTCTCTACCAGTAGTTCTGACATCTGTACCCAAAGTCTCTAGAGATGGGTCTCTTTGTGGGGGATATAGTTGGTGTGACTCTTCTCAGACATTCTATGTGATTATCCAGGTGGAGAGACATGGAAATTGTTTTCAGTATTGCCATAGTCAGGTCTGTGAGTACATTCACGAACACTCACAACTGATAGTCACTGATGAAATATTTCTGGGTGCAGATTGTTTTTTTCAATAACTGTGCAGCCCAGACTTCTGTCTTTTGTACAGAATTAAGAATTCAGGGAGCAGGACTAGACAGATGGCTCAGTGGTTAAGAGCACTGGCTGCTCTTCCAGAGGACCCGGGTTCAATTCTCAGCACCCACATCTTGATGCTATCAATTACCTCCAACTCCAGGGGTTCTGATCCCCTCTTCTGCTCTCTACAGATGTGTACATGTGTACACACACACACACACACACACACACACACACACACACTTTTTTTAAAAAAAAGAATTTAGTGCAAGCTGTCAAAAATACCTAATATTCCAGATACTTTTTTGTTGTTGTTGTTGTTTTCAAAGTGCTTCATAGAAAAGGGGATCCATTGCATAGACATGGTTCCCTGGTTGACTTGCTAAGTTGTGAGACAGCTGTCTCCTTGAGAATTAGTGTCCCAGAAGTGGCATTGGTAATGGTTGCAATGAGCTATCCAGCTGATCTGAAATTGATTACAACCTTAAGGCCGCGATTGAAATGAGGATTGAGTTCTTTTTTTCAGTCATCCTTAACGTGGCATCCATGGGACTCCAGCATCTTTGAGCTTTTCATTTAAACAGTGGTCCCACAGATCTGTCTTGAATGCAGGTTATAGTGATAAGATCAAGTTAGATTTCTTTAGTTTCCAGAGAAATATTTGTGGTGATTAGTAATTAGTATCACATTGTTCTTTTTTGTTTCAATACAGAATTCTCTTAAAGTAAGCAAATCCCTAAGTTATCTTTATAAGAAATCAATGGGTCAGTGGTATTATAACTGGTGTGTTTGGTGATTGCCCTCCAATATCTTGGGACTTGTTAGCTAGATTTCCAGTATTCCTCTAAAGTCTTCATTATATAAATGTGAAAGGAAGCTCTCTGCCACTTATCCTAAATGTGACTTATTTCTACAAGTATGGGATAGATTCATTTCCCAAATCTTTAAAGAGTTTGGTTTCATAGATCACCTCCCTTACCCCTTTCCAGAACACCCTCCCTATCTTATATAATAGTACACTCTCCTCATTATAGAACACTTTTCTCCCTCCCTCACAGTACCCTGTCCTACTTCAGAGCACCCTTCACTTCTCAGTACGCCCTCTTCTTCTCACAGAGCACCTCTCTGTCAAAGAATGTACCCCTTCCCTCACTCAGAGCATCCTCTCTCAGCCTCACAGAGCACCCTCTCTTCCTCACAGAGCACCATCTCCTTCTCACTGAGCACCCTCTGCCCCTCACGTAGTAACTTGTCTTACTTCACAGAGTTTCCTCTCTCGTCTCAGAGTACCACCCACACCCTCTTTCACAGAGCACCACCTCCTCTCACTTCAGAGAGGACCCTCTCCATCTCATGGAGTACCCTCTTTTACCTCACAGAACACACTCTTCTACTTCACACCAGCACCCGCTCCCATCTCAAGAAGTACTCTTTTCTACCAAAAGAGTTTCCTGTCTACCCCACAGGGCACCCTCTGCTACCTCCAAGGGCACCATTTTCCTGTCTCACAAAGCACCATCTCCTACCTCACAGAACACTCTCTCCTCCTTTCTTACAGAACACTGTCTCCTTTCTCACCGAGCACCTTTTTCTGCCTCTTGACGATATAGACTGTGATTTATAACATGGATTTCCTATACGACTAAATCGATTAGTGACGTCTTGCTAAAAAGCGTTGAGTATTGCAGTATGGAGAAAGGTGTGGATTGTTACTCTCTGTATTTCAAGCTAGAATTCACCACACTTTCCCATGACCTTTATTTATTTACTTTGTGTGTGTGCACACTGTCATGTGCATGTGGAAGTCTAAGAATGACTTGTTGGCTTCCCTCCTTCCACCCAACTGAGGCATCGTTAGGCTTGGCAACACATGCGCCTACCATCTGGAGCTGCCCTTTCCGTCTCGGGCCTTCTCACCTGCCTTTTATCGCACTGTTTTGGTAGTGTTCTCTTCTCAGCTGTGTAACACAGACTAAAAAATCCTTACTTTGTGCATTTTTATTCATACCCTGTACTAATAAGTCGTAAAACAGACACAGAATTAGAATTTGTTGAAGAATGAGATGGAAAGCATTTTTTAAATAGACGTTTTTATGTGCTCATAACTCCTAGTAGACCATCTTATAGACACTTGTGTACACAGCAAGCGCGCGGAGCTTGAAGGGGAGACGTTACCTCCCAGGACGTACAGATAGAGAAGGGATTGAGTGTGAGACATAATGAGGAGTGACGCCATGGCGGGTGGGAATGCGGAGCTGCTACCGTTGGCTTTAAGCAATATGGCGCCCTGGAGTGCCTTACAGGAAACAGGAAGATAGATCTGTATGTGGAGGTGATTGGGAAGCGTGACAGGTTGAGATAGAAAGTGGGAGCGTGATCAAGGAGAGCCTGTGAAGGAGACAAGTGAAAATTCTTCTCCCATAGCTGAGCAAGCCCTCCAGGAGGGTGGTGGCTAGTTGAGTGAGGAACTAATGTTTCCCATGCGTGTCCCATGTGACCAGTGACTTTCCTGTCAAGGTTTCAACAGCTAAAGAGGAGGCGATCTTTGAAGGCTGCCTGTGGGGATTTTTAGGATAAGAAGCAGAAAGCGGGCAGATCCCAGGAGCAGAGTTGCCATAAATCCAAATCCAGCTTTCATATGCTTATAACAGCCGTGTTGTTCAAGAAACTTTTTTTTTTTTTTTTTTTTTTTTTTTTTTTAAGTTTGTATCCTAAAAGGAACCAGTGCTCCCATTTAGAGTCAAACTAATCATTGAGGAGTTCATATACAAAATATCTACTTTTTAGCTGGCATTTCTGTATACAGGTTGGGTGTATAACCGCCCCAGATCTAGATCATAGAGGCCCCCCTGGCTTGGAGCAGTGCTTTGTGAGAGGCAGAATTTCTTCCTTTGGACAGATGAGACTTTTTAATTGAATCCAAATCACATTACTCCTCTTATGAGTGCTGGGAAGCAATGCGTTTTTAACCAGGAAGAACATCAGTTATGTCTTGGCCTCTCTACTGTTTCACCCTGTGTGTGTGTGTGTGTGTGTGTGTGTCTTTGAGCTAGCGTTTTTTATCCCTGTACCGTCACTGATGTGCTGCCCTGGTAACCCTGTACTAATTCCTCCAGCAACTCCTAAGCTACTTCTCACTCGGGGGCTGAAGAGATAGCTCGTCCTGAGTTTGATCCCCACACAGGAGTAAATGAAATTGAGTATGAGGAGGAACAGGAGTGGTAGCAGGCGATCATCAGGGCTCACTGTCCAGCCAGACACTGGCAAGCTCCAGGCCCGTATCTCAAAAGAAGGTACAGAGTGCTTGAGAACCAATACTCAAAGTTGTCTTCTGCCCTCTACATTTATGTACACCCCGTGTGTGTACCGCCATGTGCACACGGGGTGGGGGCAGATCATGTCTTATGTTTTGCTTTAAGTTGTTGTTTAATATGATCCCAATATGTATTCCGTGATGAAAATATTGACTTGTGCTGATTCTGAAGAGGATGAGCCGGTGGTGTTTCCTATCACTGTGACGCACCTGCCCTTAGGGCCTTCTGATTGCTAAGAGTGAGCTGCTTGTTCAGTCTGTGTTTGGAGGTACAGTCCCCTGTGCACCTGCTTCCTCACGTCAGCACTGTTGTCTCCACATCAGTCACTGGACTCTCCACTCTCGACATGTAAAACTCTTGAATGTTTGCTCAGAGAAAAATGCAGGCAGCTTTCTGCTTCTCCTCTCTTGCCCCCATAATCCTATTCCATTGATTCCTAGAGCACTGATGATAATGATGGTCAATAAACATGAATACGCTGCAGGTCCTGACATCGTTCTAAGTACACTTTCAGTGAACTAAGGCATTAAACCCTTACAGCAACAATTCTCAACCTGTGGGTCGGGATTTTTTTTTTGGGGGGGGACCGAGCGACCCTTTCATAGGGGTTGCCTAAGACCATTAGAAAACATGGATATTTACATTACAGTTCATAACAATAGCAAAATTACAGTTATGACATAGCAACAAAATTAATTTTATGGTTGGAGGTCACTACAACATGAGGAACTGTATTAAAGGGTCGCGGCATTAGGAAGGTTGAGATGCACTGCCTTACAGTTATCCTGTGAATAAATACTAACATCGTCAGTTATTTACAGAAGAGGAATAGGTTAAGTCACATGCTGTGGAGTAAGAACGTGTCTCCAGCACCTTCCTTACCAATATAAATCATCGCCATTTGTTCCTTTAAAAATGAATTAGCAGTTAAAGGTTAAGTCACATGCTTTGGAGTAAGAACGTGTCTCCAGCACCTTCCTTACCAATATAAATCATCGCCATTTGTTCCTTTAAAAATGAATTAGCAGTTCCTCTTCCTGTGGTTGTGGTAGGCATGTGATTCTACCAGGTAGTAAGCGCCTAGAAGCATTAGCTGCCATGAGGACCTTCCACCCCGACTTCATTGTGGGTATGGAGTCACTAAGATGTTTCAGCCCGCTGATGGCTTTGATGGGCAGTTTGCCGAAGGTGTCAGACTTGTTAAGGTATCCTTGACTTTGCTTACAAACACAGTGACAGAATAGAGAACACCCAGAAATGGTGAGCCTTTTCCAAGGTGGAAGACATTTTGTAATTATTAAAAGATTTTTCTTCCCCTTTACATTTTTTAAGCCTCGATCCAGTTCCCTTCCTGTCTCTGGAAAGGCGTTGAGGGGTTGCGCGGCTAGAGGAGAGTGAGGGTGGAGAAAGACAGTGTAACTACCAAATGTGTGTTGGGAACCCACTCCAGCATTTAATTAAAGCCTGCAGCCCTCTGTCAGCCAGAAATGTTCCTCCTGGTGAGAGAGGCAGAGAGCCTTTCACTGTCTCTGGAATTATTTGTATAATTCAGCAGCTGTTTTCCTCAGATGCTTACCACACGGGGCTGGGTTATAAAGACGTACGGGCAGAATCACCAAGGTTCAGACACTTGTGTTCACTGTTCAGCTGAGAGCCACTTAGGCTGTTCTTGTACAAATGCATTAGATTATGGCTAAGCAGCTTATGGACATAAAAACACATTAGAACTTTACAGCGCTCTATAAATTATAGTTTTTGCAGCATTCACAGCCACAATGCGAGGTAATTACATTCATTAATCTACTACTAAGAGCACATAAAGTTGCCTCCCAAACTCTACTGTATGTGTCAGTGCTCAGCTGGAAGGAGGGTTAACTCCCCCCTCTATTTCCCATCTCCCCCTTCTCCATTAAGCCAGGTGCAGGATTGTCGAATTCCCTGGTGGAGTTCAATAACCCCACTGTGTTATGTATTGTGTGTGTGCTTGTGGGTGTGGGTGTTGCTGTCAGGCTCCCAGAAGCCAACATGCATGTGATCCCCCCCTCCATGTTGAACTGTGACATGCATCTATTTTCTTTTTGGAAATAGAAATGTCTCATTGGGGAAGCCAGCAGGGATAAGTCAGTTGAGAGGAGATTAATGATAGAATCAGCAGCAACAGCTCTCTCAGGTCTCTTTCTTGCCTCTCTCTTGGGATAGTTGGCAAGGTGGCCTTTTAAGTGTTTGATCCATCAAGAGTACAAATTGTTAATCTCCTCCATTCAAATTTTCCAGAAGTTTTCCATCTTTCCATTCCACAGGATAATGCCTTTTTGCCTCTGTGCTATATCCCATACCCACCCACTTTTCTTTCTTTTTCTTGTGAACTTTTTCTCATGTGTCCCATAAATCACAGACAATTTAAGAAGACATGTTGGAAATTTATATGATCTGAGTATTTGAAAAGAAGGATTTTTAAAGGTATTTTGTTTGCATTATTTCAAGTTAATAGGCTAAGTGATTTGCTTATATTTAAAAGCAAACAAGCATGCAGACAGAATAGAGATCTGGAAACAATGAGTCTCAAACTGCCGGGCTTAGACAACCCTCTAGGCTTCTTGTTCCTTCTCACCCTTGTGAGGATGTGGATCTCCAATAGGTCCTTAGACTGCCCATATTGCCTTGGGAAAATTAATTAGTAGGAAAAGGTTTGGGTCCGTGGATGTGGCTGCCTTTCTAGAGTACACTCCTAACATGCGTAAACGCCTGGATTCCGTTCCCAGCACCCTATAAAGCAAGTGTAGTAGCTCATTCCAGGATTCCCAGCGCTCACCAGGGACATCCTGGCAGTAGGATCAGAAGGTCAAGTTCATTACTGGATGTATTGTGATTTCCAGGCCAGCTTGAACTAAACAACACCCTGCTGCCCACCACAGCCCCAGCCTTAGGAAAAAAAAAAAAGTAATAAAACTTTGATCTCGACAGGCATTGTATTAATTTATATATTATCTAACAGACAAGTGGTTTGGAGGGACTGGAGTTTTACTCAAGGCCACAAAGGAACAAGTGGCAAGGTGAGTCCTTGCATCTGGAAGGACGACCATGGAGCACCAGTTTGGGGCAGGGCCAGAATGAGTCAAGAGACAGAGGGAGTGCCTTGGGGAACAGGCTAACAGCAGTGAAGCTGCCATTTTCCTTGGGATGGCGTGTTGATGTGGGATGTTCTTGGAAACTTAGCGTCATCGCTGTGAGTCTAAGAAGCTGTGGCTTGGTCTATTTCATGCAGCTTTTAGTTCGGAGGTGGAGACCAAGTGTTTTCCTTCAGGCAGTGTGCTGCTGTTGTTAAGAAAGGCAAACACATCTGGGGCCAGCCCTCCGCACATTCCAGGGTGTAAGATTTGATGATGCTGGGGAAGGAAGTAAGGACTCCTACAGTCAGTAGGCTGCGGAGGAGGGGATAAGAGAATGGCAGGGTGCTTGCTGTCAGCTCAGAGTCTTGATTGCCGCCTAGTTTTTCTTCTGTGTGACAATATAACTTTCACATTGGACTAGAAGCCAGCAGAGTCTGTTGGCCATCAAGGTAGGGCCGGACTGGGTCCATGCCATCTGTAGGATGGAGTGTCTTAGCGACAAAGTGAAAGCATTACATGAAAATAGAAAGCCTTCCATCTAAAATACAGCTCACATTACAGGCTCAGTTTTTGTCCCCAAATTGATTTCCTGAGCAACCTTTGCATAGGCTCATGTGCATCCCTGCCCAGCCTCACAGCAGGCCTGGCCTTTATCATCATGGGTCCTGCAGGGCTGCTCTCCCTCACTCACTGTGGTATTGATGTCAGCTTTAACAGCTGTCCTGTGTGTATCGACTTCCTTACTGATTACACATGTATGCGAAGCTGCCAGTTCATTCAGGGAGTGGTTGCCTTTCAGGAGCTGGGATTGGGATTTCACCTTTTTATTAATGGAATCGGCTGGTTTTGGCCAGGGCATGGATGCATCTTCCCAGGGTGGGAATGGGTGGTTTGATTTCCTAGCATTCTGATGACGTCTTCCGGTCCTCTTTCCTCGTGGGACTGAGGACGGGTGTCATGGCACAAGCTTCCTTCTGAAAATAGTAGGAAATCATATATAATCCTTGAACTCAGTTTCAAATAGATATGCAGGACCTGTGAGGATGTATTACCGATAGACTTTAGTGAATGGACAGAATGGTGTCTGTGCATGGTAACTCCAAACTCCAGTAAGTTCAGAGTGGTCAGCTGTTACAGAGGAGTTTTCCAAAGCAACTCTCAATACTTTTAGCAGCTCTTTGTGGCTCAAGGTTTTGTGTGGCAGTCATTTTCACAAACCAGGCATCCCTGTTGCCTATTAGGTAAACACAGACGGAGCATAGATTATGAGTTAAAAGTATTGACAGCATTTCAAGTGCTATCAGGGAACATTTAATTCAGTTTAATTTTGTGATAAATCTGGAGTTTAATCCTCTGGTTACCCTGTAATCATGTCTTTATCGATCTTTTCTGAATGACTGCCTGCAGTTTAATAAACTTTGCCATTAACCCCGAGCCTCTGAAGGGAAAGATTGATTCCATGATCAAATCTGATAGAATCAATAAGTATGTAAATATCACAAAATCTATCTGTAGGAAGCCTTAGTAAAGACACAAACCTTCAGCTTGTCCCTAGAAACATGGAGACAATCTGGTCCTCTGTATATGAACTAATTGCTTTAGAGTTAGCATGTTACGCTCTCAGACAGGCCGACACTGTGTGTCCTCTGTCAAATCATACAGTACAAAGTGGAAGGCTGGTCCATCTAACATAATTGCAGGGCCGACCGTTTCTTTTCATTTCAGGGACATCTTAAGGCATTGTTCACTGGGTGCCTCTTCAATAGTTTTTAAATTCTTTTTTTTTTTTTTCCAATGCAAACCCGTAGTTCAGTTTTATTTTACCTATGTGTTGTTAAAGGAACAAAATTCTGTCTGTCAAGTCCTGAAATAGAAGACCTGGGGGTAAAGGAGGGGGGCAGAAAACAAATGTAGAGTCACAGGTTGAGGCTGTGCAAACAAGCTCCAGGACTTGGAGAACTTTCTGTGAAGACTCTCTCTGTGTCTCATTTGGTGATGGGGTATGTGTGCTAATGGGGACAAGGGGTCTACATTTTGCCCCTGTGGGTATTTATAGAGCCACTGTCATCCATTAACATTTATCAAGTCATATCAGGACCATGTTTGGGACTCATTGTCTTGAGCTTTTGTATAGGTGTTTATTTTCAGAAATGCCTAATTTTCACCACCGGAAGCAAAGGTCCGTTCCAGCGCAAAGCCAAAGCCTTTCCTTCTGATTAGCTTTGTTTGTTGCTGAGTTGAGTTAGGAAGAGTTCGGGTCTTGACATAGGAGGTGTAGCCTTTCTGTAATGACATGTGCGGAGGGAAATAGAGGTACATGGAATAGTTTTGCGATGTTATGATGGTAACACTAAACTAGACGTAAAGTTTTGTGCAAGCAAAAGTACATCATCCTAAAACTGACAAGTAGATCTATTATGATCCAGAATTTTGGAATGAATATAGGATATAAACCGTGGGAACTGCTAAGTGTGTTGCCAATCACTGATGGTCTTTCTTTGAGTAGCCATTTGCTTCCCATGCTCCTGCTCCTTCAGTTATAAAATGACAATGATTGTCTGCTGTATAAAGTTACTAGGCTATTCAATGAGAGACATAAAAATGTTACTGGGTATGAAAAATCATTTTACTAGTCCTTGCTTTATATTTAGAAATGGCTGGACTCAGTAAATTCTTATCTGTAACTTCAGTCATAGCACAATTAGGGTAAAGGCAAGTGAAGCGCGCCTCGATAAGAGAAACCTCAGTTGCTGAATGGACTGGAAAACACTACCTGGAAGAAGTTCCCAGTTCATGAGCTACAAGTTGCATTCATTGAGCGTTTTTCTGCGTAATAAATAGCTTCTCAAGGTAATAACGTTAGGGGATTTTAAGAGCATAAGAGATACCCTGATAAAGGACCCTAGATTTATATGTGTAACATACTTTGCTGTCTCTCCCTCTCCCCTCCCCCCTCCCCCCCAGAAGCCAATTAAAATGCATTGGAAAAATGATGCAATAACGGTTCATGGAGCCGGAGCCATCTGCCCAATTGTCCTCTCTCCTCTCTGCACCCCTCCACCTGTGCAACTCCATTGGCTGTAGTTCTGGAAAGTAGGAAGTTAACAGAAATGACTTCCTAATGGCTTGGCAGATGGGGTAGTTGATCTTTATTGTCACTTGAGTGGATTTGGAGTCACCTAGGAAACACCACTGAGCATGTCTGGGAGGGAGTTTCCAGATTGGGTTAATTGAGATAGGAAGACCCACCCTGAATGTGAGTAACAGGTTGCCGTGGGCCGGAGTGTTAGAGTGAATTGAAAGGAGAAAGGGAGCTGGGTGCTGGCTAGTGTTCATCCTGCTCTGTTTTCCGATAGTGGCTGCAGCATGACGACTACTCCCATAGTCAACTGTGCCCTCAAACCATGAATCGGAATAAACCATTTCTTCCCACAGTGTTTGTATGGTCGATAGTGTTTGGTGTGTGGTCACAGCACCAAGAATAATTATTCTATTTAAACCTAACAGGGTCACTTGACAAACCTCAGCTGTGACAGGGCTTTGCTGTGTCTAGACACTTCACAGTTCAGTATTGAACACTTTATATTCACAGCCTCATAGGCAGATTTGTGTCTTTTTAATAACACTCACCCTAGCATGTCAAGGATGAAATCCTACTGTGATTTGCATATCCCTGATGGCTAGTGGTCTTCTCACATATCTGATTGGCACCCAAGTGTCTTTGAAAAACAAATGTATCTGTTCAGATCCTTTATAACAAAACACTTGGGCTGGGGATGTAGCTTATCTGGTAAAGTATTTGCCTAGCATGCACAGCACCCAAAGTTCCATTCCCAGTACCTCATAAACCAGGTGTGGAAGCACATGCCTATAGTCTTAGCACTTGGGAGGTAGAGGCAGGAGGATCAGTTCAAAGTCATCTTCAACTACATAGTGAATTTAAGGCCGGTCCTGGAATACAAGAGACTGTACCTTCCAAATAAAACAATACAATAGAATCAAACAGTGGCTGATTCCAGGGTGTCTTTAAGGTTACACATCTTCCAGATGTATATTACTGTAGTGGATTAGGTGGGAGTGTGCAAAAACCCCATGGGAGTCTGAGTGTTTTGCTCTCTGGAGGTGGGAAGTCTGGCTTTGCCCTCAGAGGTGTTTGAGGACTGTGTGGTGTGCCCTTGTTCCTCTGGCTTGCCCCGGCCTCTTTTCGTGTGGCTTCTTTGACTCTTTGTATATATTCTTGCCCTTAAGCCCTCACTGATGAGATTTTCCACCCTTGGTCATGCTGCGCTCAGTTTGCAGAGTGCCGCTTGTTACAGAGGAGTTAATTTTTTTTTTTTTAAGGTTTCCTTTTCGTCATGCTGTATTTCTCAGATTATCTGGAGGGACTGTAATCCAATTTTAGGAATCCTTCAGGGCTGAGAGCCTAAACTGTTTTAAGCAATAGCATCTGGTTGCCAGGGACTCAACCACTTCGAGTGTGTTAAGGGCTAAAGGCAGCCAACTCTCAATTATCTATAGGAATGAGAGACTGCTGGCGTTTCCAGTTCTCAGCGCAGAAATCTCACTTAAGCTGATAGATGTGTTCTCATCCTATAACTAAGCTTAGGAGAGCTACTTGGTGTCTGCTTTTGTGTCTCCTTTCTCCCCTTCTTTTCCCTCTTCTCTCCCTCTCATCTGCTGCCTCTCCCTCTTTAGCTCCCCTCTCATTCTCTCTTCACTCCCCCGTGATGGTACCACACCTTCCACCAGTGTGTTTTATGTACTGTCCATGCCCACACTTTCCATTGTTTCTTATTCCAACTGTTCTATTATAGGTGTGTTTCATTGTGATTTTAGGTTGCATCCACCTAAAGATGATGGAGTTAATTATTGTTCCATTGTCTGTTTCCTCTTTAGATACCTGAAATTATGTGTTGAAGTCTTTTATCAAAGTAAAACATTTAATGGATTTTTTTTTGTATTTTGAGAATTGCTAATGTGTTCTGTGTACAGACTTTAATCGGAGAAACATTTTGAAAATACTTTCCTATAGTATTGCAACTCTTCCTGTTTTAACAGTGGGCACATACATAGTGAGTGTGTGTGTGTGTGTGTGTGTGTGTGTGTAGTGGCGGTGATATATTCTCAAGAGAGCAGGTGCCTGTGGAGGCCAGTAGGGGGCATTGGTTATCCTGGAGTTGGATTTAGCAGGTGGTTGTGAACCACCCAGTATGGGTGCTGGGAATCAAACCCGGCCCTCTAGAAGAGCAGTAAACACTCTTAACCACCAAGCAATTTCTCCAACATTCAAAATGGGCTTTGAAGAACAGAAGTTTTAATTTTTGACTTGTCCATTTATCTTTTTATGGATCGTAATTATGGTACCATACCAAAGAAATCTTTGTCTAACCAGAGGTTATACGAATTTTTCTATGATGTTTACCTCAAGAAATTTTATAATTTTAATTGAGTTTTACAATTATTTACAGATAGTTTTTCCAATCAGATCAACGTGTGGATTAAAAGTATTTGCATTGCCATTAGCGTATTTCACCAGCATTTGCTAAAAGGAGTATCATTTCCGAGGCTGCAGAGCTGGCTCTGCAGTTAGGAACACTCATCGCTTTTCCAGGGACCAGAATTACGTTCTCAGCATCCATGTTGGGTGGCTTACAATTGCCTGTCACTCCGGTTCCATTGGATCCAGTGTCCTCTTCTGGCCTAGCAAGGCATTGTACAAATACAGGATATACTCACACACATATACATAAATTAAAAATAAAAAATACTTCTCTGTTAAATCACATTTATGGTGGGGAATGGCAGGCACATACCTTTAACCCCAGCACTCACTGTGTGAGTTCAAGGCCAGCCTGATCTACAAAGTCAATTCCAGGATACCTAGGGCTGTTACACAGAGAAACCCTTCCTCGACAAAACAAAAAACAGCAGCAGCAGCAAAACCAAATTTGTGTTCTTACCGGCTGCTGGTGTACATGAGTGTGCCCCTTTGCACCTGCCTCCTTTTCCATTGACTAGTGTCTTTAGCCTTAGGTACAGTCAAGGAATGCACTTCTGGTCAGTGTGAACGGCGGCCGTGCAGAGCATCCTGACTAGTCCTCACCTAACCCCCACTAGATATTCATAGATTTCTCTCCTGCTTTGATTGAACAGCTTCGGTTTGGGAATCTTTTTTTGGGTCTTTCCAACAGATGACAAGAATATATAGCACATAGCAAGCATAATGACTTGGGGGCTAGGGAGATGCTTGCGTGTGTGCCTCCATGTGTGTATGTGTGCATGCATCTGGTGAATGTGAATGTGTTTGCACATAGGCATGCATGCTCATGTATGTACGGGCATTTGCCAACAGTGTCTTCCATGATTACATGAAGATGTTATACATTGAGGCAGGGTATTCTCACTTGAGTGTAGATCTTGTGGATTCATCTGGGCTAACTACCCACTTTACATCCAAGCATCCTGTCTTTGCTACCTGACTGCTAGGATTACAGGTCTATCACTCTCTCTGCTTGGTATTTTGGTCGGTGCTAGGGATTTGAACTCCAGCTCTCATGCTTGCCCCATCAACATTTTATCCATAGGTTCCTGATTTTTTTAAACATATGAATATTTAAAGACATACATACATATGTGTGTGTATATATATTATTATATATATATGAATGAATGAATGAATGAATGAATGAGAGCACTGGGTCACATTTAGACAGTGAACTGATGCTCCTGCCTCCATGTATCAAGTATGGAGATTACATGTATGTGCCACTGTACATGGCTGAGATTAATTTTTAAATTTTGTACTGGATATTTAAAATATTTTTCCTTCATATATTCAGTCACTGAGAAGTGGAGGCCCTGAGAGTTTGTTCATTAACTTTATTTGTTTAAAACTCCAAAGTGGAGAGTAATATGAATATAGTGACATGGAATTTTGAAAGCAATGAACTTTTTAATAAAAAAACCTTTTCACTTCTCACATTAGACCTTGGTAGCTCTTTTGCACAGGGACATTGATGGAATAGATAGTTGCCAACCCCATTCAGAAAACAAGAATAGTGTCTCATAGTAAACTCGCCAAAAGTCCAACAGACTAAAACAATGTGTAAGGAAGCCAGCGAAGCGGGAACCAGTGATGGGGCCAGCAGGCTTTGTTCCTCCAGCCTTGTTCTTACACTTAGAGTCTGCCTCAACTTTCCTCCGTAGTGGACTACAACCTGGAAGTTAGTGTAAGCCAAATCAACCCTCCCCTTGACTTGCTCTCCATCATGGTGTGTGCCCCAGCAACAGAAAGGAAAGTGTAACAGTCCTTGACATCTGGTATCTCTGAGCAGATGTTCTGTTTCAACTCTCCCCCACGTTCCCTATGCACTCATACTTGGACACATAGAGACACACCTCCCGGCCACTCTGCCAGTTACCGACTGTCCTCAGATTAATGTGATTGGAAACATCAGACAGGGACTCTTTCCAAAACCCATTTTCTGCAAGGCGGGCAAATTGTGCCCTTACTTCCCATCATCTCTCCTTCATCTGTAATCAGCAAATGGGGCCCCTCAGCCTGCATCGGGTCCCGTGTGCAATCTCTTAGCCTCCCCGAGTTTGCACAACACGGAACCTTCTCATTTTGAAATTCAGGAGGAGCAGAGGAAGCCTTGGGCAGAAGATTGTAATTTGGGAGAAGGGGAAGTCAAGAATAAGATCACCTGTTCTGAAGAGGGCCGGTACAGAGGGAAATTGCTTTGCCTCATCAGTGTCTGAGGCTCTGAATGGATGTGCTCCTGTCATCCCGCCCTCCATCTCCAGTGACCTAAAAATCACATAATGTCAAACATTCAGAGAACTGATGCCTTTGTGCATGGCTTGTGCACTTACCCCCTCTATTGCCAGCAGATGTGTCTAAATCTTTCCACTTCACAGCCAGGCCTCTGCTGCTGTGTGGGTGTCTGGAAATGAATGAATACCCATAAGCAGATTTATCAGACTTGTCACTTCCAGGCTCCTTCCAGGGTTTGCCCCAGGTGGGGCAGATTTATCTCTGGCTTCTTAGGGTTTTCGTCTGAGCCTGGGAATTAAGTGGCCCTAAAATAGATTAACAGGAGAATGACATGTAGTTTACCCATAAACAGCAGCCACTAAAGGAAAATAAAATAAAGGAGGAGCCAAGCATGGGGGGCACTTGGCTGTATTCCCAGCAGTTAGGAAGTGGAAACAGGCGGATCAGGAGTCAGGGCCATCCTCTGTGACACAGTCAGTTTCAGGCCAGGCTGGGATCCTTGAGACAGTCTCAAAACAACAACAGTAACAACAACAAAAACCCTTCAAAAGTGATACAACCTGAATGCTTTCTCAGTGAGTAAATAGGGGTGGCCATTTTAGAGCCATATCCAAAATCTTGGGGATATTAAAGGAGGTGCGAGTTATTTCCCCCAGCTGTGTTTGTGTACATCTTCCTGGACCATGACTCCCCATTTCTGAATTTCCGCTCTCCCACTCGAGGCCAGACATCTCCCACTCCTCCTCCCTTCCTCCCCGCTGTAGGGATGTTTCTTCTCTATTGGCTAAGAGAGGGCAGAGTGTCCCTCTTGAATCTGCTGATGTTCAAGTACCTCTAGTTTACAATAATCCTTCTGCCAAGTGGCATGTTTTCAAGTGGCATGTGCTGCCACCTTCCATTCATTTTCTAAATGCTTCCCTTGCAGAAGGAGAAGTGTAGTCATTTTGTAAAATCACTGCAGGTAATTCTGGTGGACCGTCTCCCTCGGCAACGGCTTGCCTAGTCAACTAACGAATTAACAAGCCTTTGGAATTGGTGCTCATTGATCCCAAAATGTTCTTTTTATACTCCGGATGGCTTTCCTTCTTGTGACATTAGTGTTCAGAGTAGCCGTGTTTCTTCAAGGGAATTCTTAAATTAATTGCCACTGATAACCTTGGTGGTGAGTTGATGTACCCATTCGCCCGTGCATGAGGTCATGCAGTTGTTGTGAATACTGATAGGTTTATATTGTATTTTATTGATTGGTTTATAATCAGCCTTTTTGTGGTTTGGTATCATCCCTTTTCTCTTCTATGTGTATGACCAGAGGGGGACATTGGGTGGGTGTCATGCTGTATTTATCTGGGTTCTCTAGAGGAACAGAACTTAGAGAATGAGTTCTGTCTGTCTATCTGTGTCTGTCTGTAAGTCTGTCAGTCTGTCTATTTATGTATGTACGTGTGTATGTATGTGTCTGTCTATCTGTCTGTCTGTAGGATTTCTTAGAGTGGCTTACCATCTTTGGTACAGCTAGTCCAATAAAGCCTGTCTAATAATGGAAGGTCCAAGAATCTAGTAGCTGTTCAGTCCATAAAGGTTGATGTCTCAGCTGGCCTTCAGTACATGGTGGAATCCTGAATGAAGTAGGCTGTCATGTGGGGGACGGAGTGGACTTGCCTGTGACAGTGAGGCCAAGCAGGCAGGCAGAGAGCAGGCACTTCCTTTTCCCATGTCCTTTATATGGGCTGCCACCAGAACGCATGGCCCAGATTCAAGGTGGATCTTCCCACCTCAAAAGATCCCATTTTCAGTTGAGCCTCCCCACTTCAAGCGATTCGATCCAGAAGAATCCTTCACAGGTGTACCCAGCTGCTTGGGTTTTACTCAGTTCCAGTTGGCAGTCACGTTGGCAGCCAAGAATAGCCATCACACTTGCTCTTTAACTCTCCACCTTACTTCCTTGAGACAATGTCTCTCTCTGAATTCGGAACTAGCGTGGGGATCCTCCTTTATTTGCCCCACCCTCAGCACTGGGGTTAGAAGGTCGAATGCCCCCACACCCAGCTTTCTAGGTGGGCGCTAGGGATTTGAATGTAGGTCCTCAAGCTTGTACAGCAAGTGATCCGTCTCCCTATTCTCCTGTGTCTACTTCTTTTATTTACATAGGACAGTTTCGCCATTTCCTAAGTAGTCAATGCAAACGCAAGCCATTATTGTACTGGACATTTAGTAATCAGTCAATAAATGTTTATAGATACGGTGAACAAATAGTTGCCAGGTTTATTCAAGATTTGCAATAAAGAGACTATATAGTCATAAATTATATATATATATAATATAGATATATGGGAGAGAGAAGTAACATCTCTAGTGTCTGAAAGCATAAGCCTCTTATATTATGAAAAACTTGTAAAAAAGGTATCAGTCCCCTCGTAAATGGTTGCATAGACACAGATTCTGTCCTATTTTGTCTGCACCCTGCAGAGTGGAGAATCTCAGTATTAATTGGAGGAAAGATGAGTGTACTGCTGTTTCTAAGACCTTACCAGGTCTCTGGAAAGTTAATGTCCTGGCATGGGGTCTGTTCGCTCTATGTAGCTAATCTGCAGAGTCATGGAAATGCCTTGATTAATATGTTAGAGGAAAATCAAATGGCTTTGAAAAAATATAACAATCTCATACATATTAACTTATAGTTGTATGGAAATGGACATAAATTTCAGTATGAATGGAGGCCTGGTCTCCCAAGAAGCCAAATGTATGAGGCAAATTGATTCTTATTTATTCATTTAAGATAGGCTCTCTTGGAGCCCAGGCTAAAACTCACTATATAGCTGAGGACGACCTTGAACTTCTGATTCTGCTGTCTCCTCCTCCCAAATGCTACAATTATAGACAGGTACTATCCCTCCCAGTTTTGTGTGGTACTGAGAATGGAACCCAGCTCGTCCTCATGCATGGTAGGCAAGTGCCTCTGCCAGCTGAGCTACACCCATAGCCCGATATTGTGCTGGATGGGTCTAGTTGTTTTAGCTACTTGTATTAGTGTATTTAGGGAGCAGATATTAACCACTGACTATTTTCCTGGCTTATTCTGAAGCCATGGTGTTATTCGAGCCAGCTGCTCAGTGTTGTGCTCTTTCCTCTTTCAAGGGATTATGGTACCACTTGCCTTCAGGTCCTTGCACAGGCTGGCCTTTCTGATTCAGACCCAGGCCATGCACAGGGCAGCCCCCAGCTCCAGCCCTCCAGACCGTGTGTCCGTTTGCTGTCTCTTGTCTTTATTCCCTCACTGCTCCCGTCAGGTCCAAGTCCCTGGAGCTTTACTGGATGTGGTGACGCTCACACCCAGCACTCGGGTGGCAAAGAGAGGAGGAGTCCTAGGGTTTGCCATTCAACCAGCCTTGCTGTATAAACAGACCCTGGGCCCATGAGAAATTGTCTCGAAAACAAGGAAAACGACTGGACAAGACACCAGGGATTTACCTTTAGTTTAAACACATACAGACCTACAGACAGACAGACAGAGACACACAGACACAGACACAGACACAGACTCACACACACACACACACACACACACACACAGAGAGAGAGAGAGAGAGAGAGAGAGAGAGACACAGAGAGAGAGAGACAGAGAGAGATGCATCTATACCTTTATATTCCCCACGTGAGCACACACAGGCACAAACGAACAGAATGGATGTATCTGTGGTGCCATTAGGGATTCTGGAAACTTGACCACTGTTTCTCTGTCCATCCCTCCATCCTCACCTATCTAGTCTGTATTTAGGCCCTGACCTGAGATACTCGTGTAACCACCACTTCCCTGTCCTTTTCTTCTTCTTTTCTGCAGAAAGATGTAGCAGTGAAGCCTCAGGAACGAGCGGAGAAGCGGCAGACTCCCCTGACCAAGAAGAAACGAGAAGCTCTCACCAATGGCTTGTCTTTTCACTCCAAGAAGAGCCGGCTCAGCCACGCGCACCACTACAGCTCGGATCGAGAGAATGACCGCAACCTCTGCCAGCACCTCGGGAAGAGGAAGAAGTTGCCCAAGGGACTCCGACAGGTGAGCAAGCCTGGTTCCCTCTTCTTTCCCAGGGCCTTCTCTTCCCTCCCGCGCCTCTGCAGTTCTCAGTGGGTGACAGTTTCCTTAATACGATGATGCAGTGGAAAGTTGTGTGCTCGATTCTAAATGATAGGGTCACACTCTACGTGTGTTCTCTGTACTTGACTGACACTCCAGCCTTGCCACTCCTTCATTTCAGTGTGTGCTGCACATCAGAGCTTCATGTGGTACTGCTGGTGCGGGGAGCTGGCCACATGGTACAGACGGCCTGGCTTCTGTAGAGATCTTGATGGTGAGGACAGATGGCTCGGAGAAACTGGTCATAGCCATTGGACATCACAGGGTTCTGGTGTGCTAAAAATGGTGGTCTGTGTGTGGGCAGGCCCTTACATAAAATTCATACTGTGGCGCTTGGGAGGACAGTGGTCCTGAAGTGTGCCCATCTGTGTGCCTCTGTTCTCCACAACCCTGAGACCGCAGGATGGTCTTTGTAATTGAGTTTCGTGGTGGGGGTGGTCTCCGGCTTGCTAGCCATTAACTTACAGGAATGCACAAGCAGATACAGCAGCGCTTTGCATTGGGGGAGCCTTTCTGCCCGTGGAAATCCCTAGGGGAGCTGGAGTGATAATGAGGAGCCAAGTTGTTCTCTTCACACCGTTGCTTTAGTGCCTGTAGAGTGACCGGAGTCCTGCCTGTGTTCCCTTTGCTTTTAGAGAGGCTCTTGGGTGGGACTGGCTGTCACTCAAAAGGAGCAGAGGAAGGAGTTGTTGGAGTTGACAGAACAGGGGCTGCCAGAGCCATTTCCACTTTGCAGAGATTTCTCGGAAGAGTGTAAGATCTGAGAGCACAGAACACACTGGTTCTACAGCCTCCCCGTTCATCACACCCAGACACCAATCCCCAGCCTCTGTCTATGAGCCAACATGGAATCTTTACTGTAAGACCTTTACGGCCTGATCACGGGCAGGCTGGTTTGGAAGTCCCCTGTGTATAACTTCAGAAGTATATTCTGAGTGATGACGCTCAGTTAGAGGTTTGAAAAGCTAAAAAGCCCTGAGAGGATAGAATGAATGGGCTGCTTGGTGTCATAAAGGGAGTGAAGGACATTCGTGTGTAGAGACACGGAGAGTGATGGGTGTCGGTGAGAACCCAGAAGGCCTGTATCAGAATGTCTTCAAATATGACCCAAGGCACTACCGTACTCACTTATCAGTAGTATTATTTATCTATAGTTACACAGTCTAGAGTCACTGTGCTGCAGTGCTCCAGTGTATAGCGTAGCTATATAGCCATGCAGTAACTCTGCCTTGTAGGTACTTACGTGTGTCCTTTAGAGAGATGGAAATCAGGGCTGCAAGAGAGGAAGGTGCCTGTCAGGGAACACCTTGCCATGCGGGCTTTCGACACGAGCTGTCTGGTCCCACAGTACCAATATATAATTTTGCTAGCTAGCTCTTAGATCTTAAATTTGCCCATAACTATTCATCTATGTATCGCCACGTGTTCTGTGGCTTTACTTGAGTCCCATTACATGTTGCTCCTTGGGCGTCTCTCTCAGCTTTCTTCCTCTCTCTCTGTCTCTTTGAATTTCCCGCTTGCCTCTAAGCTGCCTTGCCATAGGCCAGATGACTTTATTTATCAACCAATCATAGAAACACATAATCGCAGAGTACAGAAAGACAGTCCCCCATCAGTGTGTATGTTGGAGTAATGGCTCTGTGAAGATGTTTAAACGACAGGAGAAACATTTGTAGGGTAAGATATCCTCTCTTGTGTGAACATTGATTGGCAAAACAATATGCTTAGAATTCTGGGACTAGATGGAGGTTGTTGAGATGGCTCAACAGGTAAAGACCCTTGCTGCCAACCCCAGTGACCCATGTTTAATCCTGGGGACTCACATAGTAGAAGGAAAAGAACCCAGTCCAGCAAGTACACAAACTCACATACACCCTCCCTCCGCCCCCCCCCCACAGTGTCGTTAAAATACTTTAGAAAGAACGATAGGTGTGTTTGCTTTTGTATTGAGCTAGATGCCAAAACACATCACAGTCACTTTTCTCCATCCCCGGACTCCTAGCAGGTAGAGTGACTGAATCTGACTGTCTCAGGTGGAAGGGGGCCTCAGAGTGAGCCTTGAGGAGAGTTTTTACATTAATGGGTTGTCCTTTAGTGCCTCTGGCTGAGGGAGTTACAGTCTGAAAACTTACAGATGACAGTGGGCATGAGAAGTGAGGATCTGGTCTTCCTTCTTGACACGGGGAGAGTGAATTAACTTTGCATTCTATTAGGGTGCTACTTCCTGAGCAGGCAACTTAATACATGGCTTTCCTGTAATTATGGAAGACATTACTCTTTAGTAGAGAGGAAATAATAGGATTTTTTTTTTCTCTGAGAGTCTGTTGAAGGCAACTAATCTTTTCACTCTGAGAGTGCAATTATATACTTTTAAGAGAGAAGGGGAAAAAAAGGTGTAGTTCTAAAACCAAATTGCTTTTCCTTCCCTTGTCTGATTATAAAACCACGGCTCCTGTGATATGTTTCCATTCTGTCAAAAGAAAGTGTTTTAATTGGCACTTAGCTTATTTGCTGGATTATGTTTTTTAAGGATAAATACACACTGTCTTAGAAGAGAGCTGATCAGCAACTGCCTTGGCAAATGGTTGCAGGTTTGAACAACACTGTCCCCAGTTCTCAAAAGAGCAAAGAAATAAATCTGATCAAAGGAGCAAATTGCTATGACACAAAATAGTTGAATGTCTCTGCAACCTGCTATTTTGAAAACTTTCTCCTTGAAAAAGACATGAACCATGTTTACCCTCTTCCTCCAAAGTCAAATTCCCCGAAGGTGACCCTAGGGAACTAGTGACTTTGGGGTTGCTTACAGTTGTATGGGTGACCCAAAAGGGGCAGCAATGGAAAACTTTGACTTAGCATATTTGATGGTTTCTCCATGGCCACATAGATGGCATTTCTTTAGTTAGCCTTTGCCAACCTGTATGCACTAGTACCTCCAGAAACCCAGAGACCTCTTGTAAATGGGCCAAATTATATACAAATGGCTGCCAGTTGGCTGAAGTCTCAGGTGCGGTCCCTGTGATTCCCTGCTTCTTCTCTTTATGAGGGAATGTCAATAGTCTACAGGCCCCATCATGGTAGAAAAACAGGTATAGCCAATCTCATGAGATGGGTGGCCGTTTTCCTTGTAGGATAGCTCATTACAACACTTAGCTAGGTGATGTTTCTCCTGTGTGGAGATGTTGGGTACCTGTGGTGTGAGCAGACATTGGACGCGTT
Source organism: Peromyscus aztecus (assembly GCA_902168405.1). NCBI lineage: Eukaryota > Metazoa > Chordata > Mammalia > Rodentia > Cricetidae > Peromyscus > Peromyscus aztecus. The sequence continues at coordinate 32,163 of CABHPQ010163125.1, read as the reverse complement.
AGCTTTAACTGGTGATGAGGCAGGGGATGCAGTTTACTGCTGCTTTGACTTGGGGGCATTTGGAGAGCAAACAGTACCTCTCCATAGGACCTTCCTTCTTTAATTGGGAAACTGTCACACTGTAACCACCAAGCAATACAAAGCTATATGTTTCCTAACCCTCTAGCCAAATTATGACTCCTCACAGAGCTTCTTTCGAAAACTTAACCCTTCCCTGAGCATTAAGGAAACTCTGATTTTCTTTCTTATATGTCTTAACTTCTAGACCATATATTGGTGAAATTATTAAGGCCACTCCACGTAGTTAAAAGGGAGGTTTATTTTGTGGGGTAACTTACAAGTGAAAGGATAGGCTACAGGGTCTGGGAAAGGTGCAGTCCAGCTGTGTTCTCTGGAGAACTCTGCTCGGTTTACCTCCAGCATCCAGGGTCCAGGAACCAAGAGGGCCCGCGCATCCGGATCTCGGGTCTTCAGGGTCCTCTCTCAGCCCTGCCTTGTAGGCGTGACAGTTACCGAAGCCTCAGTGGGGTTTGGAACTTCCAGGTCAAAGCTGGAATGGTTACCCACTACAACCATAGGAATTTGTGCTTTCAAAATTTAGTACTGTGCAGTTTAAAGCTCCGAGAAGACAAAAAAGTTTTAAAAATAGTGTAGCCATGATGAAAAGTTGATGAGAATTGGGAGAACTCTGAGTTAGCTTCAACTGGAGTTCTAAATCTTCGTTCAATCAATCTGTTTGTCCTTTCAAATATGAATTGTGTTGGAGGAAGTAGTCTAAAGCCAAGTGAGAGTCCATCAGTTGGTTATATGAACACATGTATGCATGTGTGCCTATGTGTGTGCGTGCGGTGGTTGTGTGATGCACATGGATATGCACAGATACATGACTATATATCTGAAAGTGTACATGGAGGTCAGAGGACAACCTCAGGTATCGTTCCTCAGGAGACACTGCCCTCTTTCTTGAGACAGGTACCTCTGGAGCTTGCTAATTCAGCTAGACTGGCTGTAATAGGGGTGATGGAGGTTGTTGTCAAGGAAAAGGTTGTCCCTGGCATGAACAAAAATTCAATGAGGAAAGACAGAAGATCAAGGCATGGATAAAGGAAAAGTAACAGATTTATCCTTTCAGGATGAGAGAAACCCAAGGTCGAAAACCCATTAAACGTAAAATGCCTTGAGTAGTTTATAAAGCCCCTGAGTCCCTCTTTCCCATCTTGTCCTGTCTAGATACCCACCCTTATGCTTTTTGACATTTCTCATAAAAACATCTTTTGGGAACAAGAAGCTGCCGTCTCAGGGAGTCTGCCCTAGTTTTCCTCACATACCCATGTTCCTGGGTACTCTGATATATCACTCTACTCTCAGAGTTCACCACACATTGGGAGGGGCAATAACCTCTCTTAACTGCTTCTTGCTGGTGGTGGTGGTGGGGGGGGTTCTGTGGAATCCAGTCTGTGTGTTGCCAAGAGAGGTGACTCTTAGGAGGCAGTTTCCTGTGGCGAGCTCAGGGTACTGTGACAGAATTCTTGCAGGCAGTGCATCTGGAGCTCCGTCTGTAGGTCCTGCTGTACAAGCAGAGGGGCAGAAGGAGTAGAGGAGAGCACCAGAGGCTACTTTAGCACAGCCAGAATCTGGCTTCCTTTCTCAGGAAAGTCCCCTGTAGCAGCAGCCAGTCCAGGACTGGTCTCAAGAGTGATGAACCCAGGATCTGTTTTTGGGCACTTTCATGACTGTTGAAGTTTATACAGTCAATGTGAGATCTCATCTAGGTGGCTTCTAGTGAGGGAGAGAAGAAATTCAACCATTTGAAATTAGTCGTGAGCGTGACTCTCTTGGCAGTAGGTAGACACTGCGATGTTGGGATTGAGGCAAGTTCATGACATTCTGTGTCTGGGAAGCCTTATTTTTTTCTTATCGAAAAGTACAATCCTTTAATGAAAAATAGCTGTCAGAATAACGTTTCATATGGAATTCTGTCTCATATCTAGGGAGTGTGATCCTTTGAACTGTTACAGAAACACACCAAACGTTTTCTTCTTTAGTTATACTTTCTGCTGGGTATTTAATACCACACTGGTAGCCAGCATTTTCACATTTGTGTGTGTGTGTGTGTGTGTGTGTGTGTGTGTGTGTGTGTTTTACTGTCAAGGTCACTTGAGGATCTGGTCCACTGGATCAAATGGGCTTGAGAGGAACCCCTGTCTTCTCTAGCCTGCCTTTTAGCACTTGTTCCATCTATGTGAGGAAAGTCAAAGGCCTCACTTGACCGTGGCTTGAAATCACGGAGGGAAGTTGTCTTCTTTATTGACCCTCCTCTTAGTCGACTGGACACTAGGTACAGCTCACTAAATGGGCCTTTCTAAACAAGAGAACAGATGACTCCCCACTGTTACAGAACTTTCTGAGAGATGCCTTATCGTCTTCTATGGTCAACCTGACTTTGGAGGACAAGGGGAAGGTATTCTCTCTTTTAATCCTACTGATCGTCTTAGTATAGCTCCTAAATATAGTTACTGAAAACCAGAAGGTGAGGTACACCAGTGTGATACTCTTAACTACTGTGTAGTATTTAGATAAATCTTGGGCCAAAACTGAACAGTTAAACTTTGATTAGATGAATATCTTTGTTCTTTAAGTCATCCTCATAATTATGATGGCGAGTGGACCAACAGCTCCTGTGATTTAAGTAGAGATTTTACATCAGTGTATTGAACTTTGACCTTTTACATACCTTACTCAGACACTTGTAACTTGCTTAAGCTTTCCAGCTTTCCTTTTTCATTCTTGATAATCATACAACCATCTTATGAGATACAGTAATATTAACGAATCCATAGTCAGTGAGCCTGGCCTTGATGGTCTTTTGCAAGCTGGTACAGATGATGCCATGGCAGTTGTTTGGCTTGGGAAATAGTGTTGTGTAGCGCCACCTTAGAGAATGAAATTTGAATCCAAATTGCATACATTATAACTTAATGCATACTGGTAAAAATGTGGGGCTTGGAAATTCCTGATAACCCTGTATGGGTGTTGAGTGTTAGGTAGGAGCCTTTCCCCTCTCTGGAAAAACTACTACATAGAATTAAATATGGTAGAATGTTTCTTTGACATTGTAAATTGCAAACTGCAGACATAAGACTTAATTCCATGAAGAAAGGTTGATCATGGTACCTGTCTTTCCAGTTGGAGCTGTTATTAGAGATATCCAAGGCAACACCACCCTGTGCTGGTGTTACATGCTGGCCTCACCTGGAGAGAGGGTAGTGTTGGTGCAGGAAGGCCAGGTGAACGAGCCTTCTGATGTAGTTCCTCCTCTCCTGGTGGAACAGCATGTCCAGTGAATGCCTCTTCCTGCTGGGACTGCTACCCCAGGTTTGTCTTTTATTTTAGTATGTCTGACACTGTCGTGGGAGCACCCTGTGATATTGGTTATTATAGAAATTACCTTACAAAGGCAGACTTACAATGGAAAACCTAGATTAAACAAATCTAGCTCCAGCCACATTTCTGAAGACGTGCTAATTAGTTTTGAGTGAAAATCTAGGCCAAAAACCACACAGGTATTTATCCAGTGTGACTGCAGAGCCAACAGAAGTCTGGAAACCTGAGTGTTTGAAACATGAACGTAATTTGGGATTGAAGTTTCATAATGAAAGGACATATGAACTTTGCTAGGTGCTCTCTCATAAATTTGCTGTAATAGCTAAGTGCCTGGAGGTACCTGGAGCGACTGTTAAGAAATATGAGCTGCAGTCAGACCATTTTAACTCATGCTTCAGAATCTCGTTCAAAACGTTAATTGGGATTTCATTTGCTTTTCAAAAAATCGGGGAAGGAGCACTCTGGCTAGGGAAGCAGGTAGGCTAACTGCAGATCTTCACCTCTCCTTCTACCCCAAATCCAGGCCTCCAGTTTCATTCCCAGCTCTGCAACAGAACACCTGCTGCAGCTTCCCTTACCCATCCCCAGTGGGTCACACAGATCTTCCCCTCCAAATCCATCCCCCAGTCATTGCTGTATCTCAGCTTCCAGCTCCTTGCTCTTGTTTCTAGGTTCTTGGCTGCAGCTCCAGGCTCCAGCAGGAACCCCCAGGCTGCTCTGGCCAGGGAAACAAATAGGCTTACTGTAGATCTTTATCTCTCCCCCAGTTCCTCCAAATCCAATCCCTCAGTCTCACCCCTAGCTCTGCAGCAGACCACCTGCTGAGACCCCCCCAATCTTTCTCCTCCATCTCCTGTGGACCACACATATCTTCCCCTCCATTGTTTTGTCCCAAGTCCCCAGCTCCAGCAGGCACTCCCTGGGAACCCACAGACCACACTGACCACAGAAGCAGGTAGGCTAATGGAAGATACCCACCTTTCCCTGCATCCCTCCCCAAGTTCAAATCCCAGTCTCATCCCCAGGTCTATAGCAGGCCTTCTGCTGTGGCCTCTCCTCACTGTCTGCCCCCATTCACAGAGGACTCACTAAGCATACCCTGGTGGAGCACCTTGCTGTCCCGCTTCCTGTGAATTTCCCCTCCCAGTTCTTCCCCCTTCCTAAGTGTCAGCTCCCCAAAACAGAAATGCCTAGTGTTAATCTGTTTTTCTGGAATAGCCAGTCGCCCGCCACACCTGTCAGGACCCCAGAAGAATTCCCTATCAGACAACACAGTCAGTATACTCTCCTAAGAACCAGAGAGGCAACAGAAGCTAAGGAACAAAACATCCAGGTAGAAAACACAAGATCAGATATCAGCACCTAGAATTACAGTCTTCACTACCAGATGCCTATATGCCAGTGTAAAAAAAACACACAGTGAAGACCAGCCAATACAGTATATCTCCACTAGAGCCCAGCAACCCTACCATAGCTGCCTCCAAATCTGAAGCACAAGAAGATGACCTTAGAACAGCCTTTATGATAAGAGATCCTTAAAGAGGAAATGAGTGAATGCCTTAAAGAAATCTGTGAAAACACAAACAGTGGAAGGAAATGGACAAAACCATTCAACACCTCAAAGTGGAAGTAGAATCAATAAAGGAACTCTAAATTTAGGAAATCAGGACCCCAAAACTTTTGGAACTTGAACAGGTGGTTGAGAAGGGTAGGGTAGGATAGAACTCCTTTGATTTAAAACTGTATTTTGGGAGCTGAGAGATGTCTCAGTGGTGTAAGTTATGTATTGTTCTGCTGTTGCAGAGGAACCAAGTTTAGTCCTCAACATCATTGTCTGGCCATTCACAATCTTCTGAGACATCAACTCCAGGGGATTCTAATGCCTCTGGCTTCTGAGGGGACCTGCAACCAAATACACATTCTCACACACAAACAGGCGTGCATGATGTTTTTCTGTCGGCTTAGCAGCTACACCTGAATATACTGAAATCTTAATTATTGTCTCTCGCCCCCACTGGCCACTCAGGCCTCAGCCTGGAGGGGCTTCTGGGGTGGCTCTGCTGCAGCTGCTATCTGGAGATGTAAATTAAGTCTCTATCATTCTATTTATCAATAAGATGCAGAAGTCAAAGGCTGGGGTGAAAACCTGCTGGCTCAGAGAGGGTGAGTAACAACTAACTGACTGGTTTTTGGCCAGAGACAATGCCAGAGACATGTCTCTTCCCTTGTCCCAATACCAAGAGAGCGCAAAATCTAGTCCCCACCCTTTCCTTCCTGTGTGTTTTCTCTATCCAAATTACTGACTTCTCTTTGGCCTCCTCATTTAAGGTATAACTTTACTGGACAGTCTCAGGAGGGTCAGAGTGCAGTCAGAATATTCCACAACACAGGCACACAGACAATTAATAAATAAAAGTACAGTTGAAAGCTGTGCATTTGGGGACCCGTTGAAGTGTACATTTTTCCCCCTTTAGGAGGACACCAAGTTATCTACCTGTAGCCCAATCGTGGCTACAGAACATGAAGCAGCTCTAATTCCTGCTTACAGCTATTTCATCCCTACACAAGTCTGTACACGACAGGTATGAGTAGGAGTTGGGAGTGGGTGGGTGACTGTGGTTTATAGTGGTGTTGGTGGGGATCCAAGCAGATGGCTGTGATAGCCACGTGCCTCGAGATTCCCGTGGGAGTTGATGGCGGTGGCAGGCGACTCATAATGTGCTATTTACAGTTTGGGTTTGCAGTCTTCCACTGACATCTGAATGCTCTTTAGCAACTGCTTTCATTACTGCCTTTCGAGGAGTTGCTAATTGAAAATGAAATAGTGGGTGGGCTTTGATTCAGGCAGGCAGGGACAAATCCATGTGGTAAATGGTTGTTGAGAACTGCTGGGCATCTTTACACCCAATGTGTGGACCTTTTTCGAAATACGAGAAGTCAGAGGTGCACTTGGAGATTCTGCACTCAGATACTCCCTGCCCAAAGAACCATGGATACACCTGGGGGTCTAGAATGGAACCTGAGTGAACACTGCTTATTGTCCGTTCTCTGTGTGTGTCTAAATATGTGCAACTGTCTGCTGATATCTTGTAATAGTCTCATGAGCTACCATGGGACATCATCTATTTTTTCCTCTACCTCTATGTACAGTTACTCCACTATTGTGATTGATCACATGATCTCTTTTTGGTGTGTGTGTGTGTGTGTAGCGGGGGGTGGGGGGGGGGGGGGGGAGGGGGGGTGGGTGGGTCTGGAGTGTACAAGTATGTTGGACACAAGGAGGCCAGAGTACAACTTTTGATGACAGTCCTCAAGTGCTGTTCAGCACATTTAGAGACACCATCTCTTACTGGCCTGGAACTTACTGATTCATTAGGTTGAATGAGTACAAAACCCCACGGATCCTCCTGTGTCTGCCTCCCCCAAACTTGGATTACAAGGATTCGCCATCATGCCTAGCTTTTCCATGTGTGTTCTGGGGATCCAAGTCAGGTGCTTGTGCTTTTACAAGTCAGTCACGGAGCCATCTTCTCAACCCCTGATTGCTTGATCTCTTGACCATTGGATCTCCTGTGTATTCAGGTGTTTTGTGTGTAGCTTTTCTGCCTATAAATTCCTTCTCATGATAGCGCTCTGATGAGGTAGGCATGGTGTCTAGCTCAATGAGAGGAGAAGGTGATTAGTCTGTTTGGACTCTGAAGGCAGATAGATGATCAACATAGGGTTGTGTTGTGTCCTTTATCTTCAGACCTGGAGCATCAGCGGCGTTATTGAAATTGTCATTCTCCTAAATGTTTATGTGTGGAATTGTTTTATTACTCATTCTCAAAATAATTTTGCATGGCGAGTTCTTATGCTGAACAAGGAATGGCCTCAAGCTTGGAGATGTTGTTGACTTTCTTTTTAAGTGAACATGAAGATGGATATAATACCAGTCTATTCTTTTTTCTTTTTCCCCCCCTGAACATTTCAGTATCTATTATTTGGGACAGAACTATTCTGAATCATATGCTTTGTTTGACTGGGAAGTGTTTACTCTTCTCAGACCCTGAGACTAGAGCTGAAGGGACCTCCATGACATATCCTTTTCTATGTACTTAACCCTCAGTCCCAGTAGACTTGTTTTGCTATAGGAACCCAACGGTTTTAAAGCACCTGGGCTACTGCTAGGTCCTAATGATGGTAAAGCAGCAGTTTTGGTATTCTAAATAAAGGCCAGCGTTTTGGTTGTGGATACAAGAGCTGATTTTGTACCAGGCAAAAAGAACACAGTTCTTGGCTGGTGATCTGGTGCTTTTCCTACCCAGTGGTGTGCACGCTTGCCCCAGTGCTCTTACATATACACAGAAGCAGGAACTAAAGGAGCTCCTATGTGCTGGGCCAAACTGACATCTTCTAGGCGGCCTGCTGAGTTGTGCCACGTGGCCCCTGGATCATTTCTACCTACATTCATTGATCAGGGCTCGGCAGAAGCTGCCGCTGTTCCCAGGCTTCTGCCCGCAGTGATGCTGATGGAGAGGGTCATTTCATAATCACTGTTTGCACCTGCGTTTGCTCAGGAAATGCTGGTGTCATACGTCTTGAAAGCATGCAGCACAAAAGCTGGACAGGTCCTAATTGCCAGGGTGATTCTGAAGGGCTGAGATTGGCTATAATTAGATTGAGAAGCAATTAGCTGCCTTGTCTGCACAGGGACTGTGCAGAGTCATGCTTCTTTTCAAGGGGTGGTCTTCAGACCACCTGTATCAGAGCCTGTCTCAATCTTGTGTGTTTTCAGTTGTCATTCCTGGAGGTGACTCTCTGCAGGTGCTGCAAGAGTCAGCCATTAAACTTGGCGCCAACAGGATGGCTCAGTGGATAAAGGCAGTTGAGTTGTGTTCCCAGAGTCTTTGTGAAGAACAGAACAGAACTGACTCCTTCAAGATGTCCTCTGACCTCTACAGTAGCACAGTGGCACGTGCTATATACCTCCTGTCACCACCCCCCAAAACAATTTAGCGGGAGCGGCTTCATTTGTGAGTGAATACTTGTGTGCACACACGCATGCATGCACATGTGTACGTGTATAGGCCAGGGTGCAACCTTGTGGTCCTTCCTCAGGCTACCTCCCCACATGTTATTTATTTCTTTTAATTACAAAATAGGATACTTCTGGAACATCATAAAAAAATTTTAAAGAAACACCTTTTGTGAAATTAATTTCATCAATGGCATAATATCCTTGTTTGGTGCATTTATATACTGAGGTCTCTTCTACCACATTGTTCACTAAAAAGAAGAGCTTTGGCCCCATGCTGCGGACACATCAACTTCTCACCTTGTGGTTTCCAGTGGCTGTTTTTCCTATGAGTTGATTAGAATGATACCAGAACAATGGTGCTTCAGTCTTATCTTTGTGCCCATCAACCCCTCAAATGAAACAGCTCTAAGTGTATCGGAAGTTTTTGTGTTCCTTGTGTTAAATTTCCCTGCATTAAAAGACAAGGATGCTGAGCCTTTAAAGCCTACAACTTTGGGGTCTGACTTGATGGTTCAGTGTTTTAGAGTGTTTGCAGAGTCTCTGCGTTTGGTTCTCAGCAACCATATCCACAGCCTCCTGTGATTATCTTCAGGGAGCTCTGACATCATCTTTTGATCTCGTTGTGTACCTGCACACTTGTGACATATGGATACTTTCAGGTGAATAAAAGTCAGTTGTAAAGTTGATAACTTTAATTTACGTCCCCTCCCTGATCTACAAATGTGTCATTATTTGGGGCTTTCATGGCAGAGACTGATTGCTTTTCTTCATAACCAAGGAAGTTTCCGCTTAGTAAAATATTAAACTGGAATTTCTGGTTTGTGTTCTGCACATTCTGAAGGGAATATTTGGCTTCCCTGCTCAAGTAGTAGAAGCTACACCTAGAACTTAACATTTGCCTGTGGCACGTCAGCAACAGATAGTGCTTGTTTCCATACACTGTTAGGAGGCCGGAAATGCTCTTTTCCTCATGATGAATAGTTGTTACTGAAATTGTCACACCACATTTAGAAAGGTTATTAATAGTGACTTTTGAGGCTGGAGAAGTGGCTCAGAGGTTAAGAACACTGCTTGTTCTTCCAAAGGTCCTGAGTTCAATTCCCAGCAACCACATGGTGACTCACAGCCATCTGTAATGAGATCTTGCTCCCTCTTCTGGCCTGCAGGAATATGTGCAGACAGAACACTGTATACATAATGAATAAATAAATCTTTAAAAAAAAATAGTGACTTTTGACTTTAAAAAATGCAGTAATCAGGAAGAAGGGGCAAGCCTCTGATGCTGAGTGATGCTGGGTAATGGGCCTGGTGTGCTTTGCTAGAATATTGAATGGCGTTTTTTGTATCTTCATCTTCTCTCTTGCAGTATTTATTATCACCTGGCTTCATGTCTCTGTTTCTTTAATAGGCAGCAGTATGTGAAGGGTAGTTTCATGGGATGCTGATCTTTGAGCATAATGACTATTACTATCTTTATCAAAACGACTATGACTACTTATAAAAGACCCTCAAAATTGGGTCTCTGGATATTCCCTCATAGAAGGAATGGGTAGGCCAGGGTCAGTATACCCTTACCTGAGATTCTAGCTACCACTTCCTGGGCCACTTACACCTGTTCTTGATAGAGCATATAGAGGGTGGAATTTAACAGAAGAAATAAACTGACTCTGTGCAGCAGAGCAAAGTGTTGATGAGGTGGCTGTTAAAGGGCCCTCTTGCTTATTGTTGGTAATCATTCACCCATGCTCCTGTAAGTCCAGTGAACTCATTGGTTAGCTAGAATTGGTTGAAATTGAGTTCTTTCAACCTGTCCATGGTGTCCTATCTCAGATGAGTAAACTGTTGTTCACTTCTCTATAGGACTAGTCATACAGTCGTTGTGGACTGTTTAGGTGGAATATGAGGACCTCCCATGCTTTTCCTTTTATGGTTAAGCTACTGGATTTAGGCAGGTGATTTCAGCAGCTCTGGCCATGTTATATCTACAGCCCATCATACTCTTTGCTGTTCTGTTCCTGAGCTGTCTTTTAACTCTGCACACTCCACCCTCTCTGGTGTGCCTCTGGACTTAGCCTCAATGGCATGAGGAACCACTAAGACTGGGTTTCAGTGTGTGTGTGTGTGTGTGTGTGTGTGTGTGTCCCTAGGTGTCCTAGAATTTGCTCTGCAGACCAGACTGGTCTCAAACCAGTTTTCAGCTTTTGCCTCTAGATTTTTTTTTTTTTTTGATGCCTGTTCATGCTGTTTCTTTCTATGAAGCATTTATTTTTTTATCTTTAAATGAAGATTTTTCCCTTGTAAGAGACACACAATCACATAAAGGTTATATGTATTAATGGGGTGCCTGTGTTTGGTATAAGTATATATTTCACAAGGTTTAAATCAGGTGAAGCATGCTTGTTTTCTCAAACGTTTTTCATTTTTGTAGTTATCAACCGTTTTCCCAATTTTATGACATTTTCTTTATATCTTGTGTGCATGTATGTGTGTAGGGAGGGAGTATGTGTGCATGTGCCATGGAATACCTGTGTCAATTAGTGCACAGCTTATAAGAATTGTTTCTTTCTTCCGTGTGGAGATAGAGATCAAACTCAGCTTCTCAGATTTGGCTTCAGTACCATCTCACCAACTCGTGGAAAACTTTTATGGGATATATTTTATGATGTTTAAATGAAGATTAAGCATGTTTGTTTTCTGAAGCATTTATCATTCTTCAATGGTGGAAATGTTAAAAATTGTTTCATTTTGAAACAGATGCTGTAGACCTGGTATTCATAGTGATCGTTCTGTACAATGGTAGCAAGAGCTGCTTGCTATAACTGCAAATAATTTCTCAACCTTTTCCATATTCCCACTGCCACCCAATCTCAGGTAGCCATCATGATAATCTCAAATTCTGTGTAATTGAATTATTTTGGGATTCAGCATGAGTGAGACCATGTGCTGCTCCCCATGCTTGACCTGTTCCACATAACAGAATCTCTGGTTCCAGCCCTCTTGTTGCATGGCAGGGTTTCATTCATGTTTTATGGGCTGAGACTAATAAATAGTGCATATAGGAAATGGGATTCTAAAACCCACCCTTCTCCTTTCCTGGAAGGGGAGAGAGAGAGAGGCTTTTCTCATGGTTTTGTTTCCCATTCCTATGCTCTGCTGTGTGTCACCCTGACCTGTAATGTCATGCCTGTGCTCATATGTTCCCAGAAGCCAGTCTTCTTTCTCACTTCTCTCAATAGCAAAATTAAAATTCCATTTCGACTGATGGATAGTGCTCGGTTCCTCCAGTGGGGTCTTCTGCCTCATCTCACGTTCCTCTCACTCTGTCTGCAGCCTCCACGACCCTCCTTACGTTCCCACCATGGTCACCATGCACACGTTCGTCTTCCCTGGAGGGACTTCACCTCCAGTTTCATGTCTTCAGGGAGGCTTTATCTGACCATATCCTTTACCCCAGGGAATGCTTGGGATCCCCCCTTTTCTGTACTTACCTTTTTACCTCCTTACACTTAGCATCACTTCCAATTTCAGGTCTGTCATTTTGGTTTCTTGTTTACTTGACACAAGGTCTCATGCAGCCCCGGCCTTAAACGTGCTCTCTTGCTGAGGATTATCTCGGGACTACTGCTGTCTTGCCCACACCCACTGAGTGCTGGTGTTACTGTTATGTGCTCCCGCTCTGTATATGAAATGCTGGGCCTGGCTCTGGGGGTTTTTGTATGCTATATAAGTATCCTGATAGTGAACTACATCCCTACCCCTGACATTGTTTCTGGTGTCCTCCCTCACATCTGCCCCTCTCTCTCTCCTGCAAGCTTTCCAGATGAGTGGTATCCTGTATATTTTCTCCACCAAGTCAGGCATTATCTTTCAATTCATGTAGAAGCTGCTGGTATGTTAACAATGGAACGGTTAAGGGTTTGAATAGCAGTATGTTTTCTGTCTACTGACCTTGCTAATTCCACAGTCTTGATGCGTTCTCACTTGAACTGACTACAAGAAAAGAAAGAAATAACAAATGAAAACGTGGTATAGAATGACTCTAGAAATACGAAACGTGAAGTGAGACATTGTTCGACACTTGTGTGTTCACCAAATTTGGCCCAGAAGGGCCTGGAGAGGTCATTGGTTAGGAGTGTTTGCTGGTCTTGCAGAAGACCAGATTTAGGTTCCCACTACCCACATTGGGTGGCTCCACAACCACCTGTACTCTATGAGATTGAACACCCTCTCTGCACTCCATGGGCCCCTGGACACACATGGCATACACAGACAGGCAGGCAGGTATTCATGCTTGCATGCCTAAAGACAGACAGACAGACAGACAGACAGACACACACACACACACACACACACACACACACACACACACACACACAATTCCAGGAAACACCTCCCCCCAAGAAAGATGGCACTTGCTGCTCTCTGTTTCCTGGAATGTCTTAAGTATTTTTTCTCTCCAGTATTCCAGCCTTTCTAAAAGGGTAGAGTTGTTAATGGAACCAGAAAAGGTAGCCTTGGTTAACCAGAGCCTCCCATTTCTCAGAGGTAAAAATGGTTCAAGAGAGACCCAGATGAAAGTGGATGGGAGAGAGGTGACGGTCACTGAGTTTACTTTTACATGTAAATACGTATGTGCGAGATAGGGGATGTGGATCTCCTCTTTGACTTTAAAAGTGCAAACTAATTTTAGCTTCCCAGAAGTAAATGGGAGATCTTTACGTTGTAAAATGATGGGCTTAGAGGCCCTCTGTCTAAACTGTTTAGACCTTCGAAACAGTATGAATTTTCATCAAGTGACCCAGTTAATCCATTCTCCTCATATTTGCTCCTTCGGTAAGCCTGGACTGAGAGGCCTTTGTGTGTGAACTTTATACATGGAAGGTGTGCACTCGAAGACCACTCTGTCATTGATGTTCTTCTGGCTTCACACCTCCCCCCCACACACACGTGGAACTTTTAACAGTCAGCAAGGGCCAGATACACTGATTAAGCACAGCCCCGAGGAGGCAGTAAGGTGGAATGCCCCCCAACTTCGAGTACCTTCTCAGAGACGCACAGATGTTCTGAGAAATTGTTTCTTTCTCTCTGTGGCCTGTTTCTCGACCTCCCTTCTGCCTTTTAAAGAAGTTTGGAGAATAAATGATGTGTCCTGAAAATATCAGCTCCTCCTACAAACAGTGATGTACTGCTTGTTATCATTCCTCTTGGGTTCTTGTTTTTTTATTAAAAAAAAAAAAGACTTCAGGGTTCCTTCATTTTATCTCAGATACCATTTATTTGGAATTATTTGACTCTCATTCTTTGCAGTTTATTAAAATTAAACACACACACGCGCACGCACGCACACGCACGCACACACCATTATTTAATTCTGTGGCGAGTGGGATATATACCATGCATATGAGTAGAGGTTAGTTTACAATAGTTGGTTCTTTCTTTCCACATATGGGTCCTGAGATCATCAGGTTTTGTCTTTATCTGTAGCAATGTCTTTATCTGCTGAGCCATCACACACACTAATCTCATATTATTAAACTTTTGATGGCTCTTCAGTGTTTCCAGAAATATGCCTTTAGAACAAACAGAAGGTTATGTTTTCTGTCTTTGTCTTTCTCTGTCTGTCTGCCTCTCTCCCCTCTCTCTCTCTCTCTCTCTCTCTCTCTCTCTCTCTCTCTCTCTGTATGTGTGTGTGTGTGTGTGTGTGTGTGTGTGTGTGTGTGTGTGTGTGTGTGTGTTTGTGTGTGTGTGTGTGTATCTGTGGCTTGAGGACTGCTTATTCACTGTCTACCTTACTTTTTGAAACAGGTGTCTAACTGGCCTGGAACTGGCTCAGAACTGGCTAAGCATGCTAAGCTGCGTGTCCCAGGAACCTCAGGGATCTTCTGTCTCTGCTTCCCCAGTAGCATGGTTACAGATGTGTACTACCACACCTTTTGTTTTGGAAATGTCAATTCTGGAGATCCTCACTTTTCTGACAGAGCTATTGCCTCAGCCTACTTGCAGTTTCTAGAAACTGCCCTTCCTGTAACCATTTGCTCTGGAACTCTTAGAATAATGAAGTTTATAGTTGTTTAGAAGTGTAGTCTTTTATTGATATTCTTTATAAAACAAAACCGGAAATATCGCTATCACTGCTTATTGCTCTGTTTAATTGGAAGTAGATTTTTTTATTGCAAGTAGAACTTCAGAGCAGGAATATTTGAATAGAAATTTAGACCTAAGATTTAGAATGAGAATACTAATAGTTTCTAGTTCATTCATACAATTTTTTTTTTGAAACAAAAGACATATTTTAGTTTTGTCTTTGGTCATCTAGATTATTTAGCTATGAAAACTATGTAAGGTGTGTGTGTGTGTGTGTGTGTGTGTGTGTGTGTGTGTGTGTGTGTGTGTGTTTTCCATGTACATGAGGGTGCCCATGGAGGCCAAAAAGAGCATTGGGTCCTGTGCAGGTGGAGTTACAGGCTGTTGTGAGCCACACACTCATCCTGGAACTTGCCCTGGAGTTTGACCAGCAAGCCTCAGAGATTCCCTTGTCTGTGGCAGCTCAGCTCTGTAATTACAAGTGCATGCAGCAACACTCTTTTTTGTTGTTTGTTTTCTAAATTTTCAATATGGGTTCTGGAGGGAGAACTGAGGTCTTTGTGATTCAACCCAAGCAGAGCACTAACTTAGCAGTGTCCCTAAACCCCAGAATAACATGTTTTGAAAAGGATAACTTAGGACCACGAAAATCCTCATCAGTTTGTTGAAATTCATACCAATCTAGGAAATCGGAAAGAAAAATATTTTGGAGGACTAAGTTTTTGTAAAAATAACCTTAGCCTGTAGTGGGATTGCCTCCAAAGACTTCACAGACTGTAGTTTTGTGTTTGTTTGGTTTTCCAAACCCTCCTCCCCGGCACCCCCTTTTTCATTGTATCCTTTCCTGGCACTTGTATTGCTGCAGCACTTGGTTACTCAGGAGCTTTTGATAATAGAAATGTAGGCCTGAGAGCTGTGAGTTGTCATTTTAAGAGCCTACACTGAGCTCTTTGGGGATCTCCAATGCTAATGAGGTAAATTTCTGTGCAAATAAATGCTCAGGGTTTGAAACCCAAGAAAGTAAAGTATGATTTGATCCTCATCATTCTGCCAAACTAATATTGATGGGAAAATTTATTGGTGCAAGGGCTTTTCTGTTACCAGTAAATTGTATAAACTTAGCAGGGATGTTGACGCTATGATTTATTTGCCTGTCTCTTTGGAAAGCTGTAGAAAAAAAGTGACCTGCAGTGTCCTGAAAGTTCTGTTTAGTTGGTGCAGGGCACCAACTCTTTTTGCACGATCATTTCATATTTTATCTGACTGAATGAAAGTGCAAAGCTGGAAACATCATTGTTTGCCAGAAACTACGTTGGGCAGGATCCGAGCATTTTAATGTCGGTATTGTTTGTTGGCTCCAGCTTTCATAACCCTTAAAAAGAAATGAACAAGCAAGCAAGCAAAACTGAAAAAGAACAGGTGTGTGTGTGTGTGTGTGTGTGTGTGTGTGTGTGTGTGTGTGTGAGCGTGTGAGCGTATGTCACCTGTGTGCAGGCAATCGAGGCTGGAAGAAGGGTTGGATCCCCCAGAGCTGGACTTATAGGTTGTTGTGAGCTGGCCTGTGTAGTTGCTGGGAAATAAACACTCGTCCGCCGGCATAGCAGCAACTGATCTTAACTCTTTTGCCTTCTTTCCAGTGTGAAAACCTTTGTAAGCAGAATGCAGCAGTCATCTAATGGGGGGAAAAGTTTTCCCACTGTCCTAGGTTCCTTTCTGTGGCTGTGATAAGGTATTTCTTTGAAAGAACAAGGTAGGAGAGAAAAGGTATTATTTAGCATTTCCATTCCAGGTCACAGCTCATCATTTTCCAGCAGTCAAGGCAGGGATTCAAAAGGAGTGGGTCCCATCACGGCCTCAGGGAAAATCAGAGGAAAATAATCGAATACATGCATGTTTTGTACTTGGCTATCTTTCTTTCTTTCTTCTTTATACTCCAGGACCCCAAATCAGTAAATGGTGCTGCCCACAGTGGCCTTGGTCTTCCCTCCCTTGTTAATATAATCAAGAGAAGCCCCCACAGACGTGTCCACTGGCTAGCTAGATCCAGAGGGTACCTCGCTGAGACTCTCTTCCTGGTTGGTTCTAGGTTGTAATCCGTAGCCACGGCTTTAAACTCATTTGTAGAGACACTGAGGGACAATGTTAGGGTTGCTGTGTCATCGCTGTATTTAGTTAAGTAGAAGGTATCAGTCTTGGCCTTTATATTCTCAAGACTGCAGGGATGCCTTATGGGAAAGACAGGCTAGAAAGAGGAATCACCTACAAGTCATTCCTCACCACGGGTGCTTTTTCTGCTAATGAAATTACTGCCTTTTCTTTGAGCTTGTGGTTACAGCTGAATGTGTTTGTTATGTTCCCCTAGTACCATGTGAAACAGTTACAGTTCTGAAATCTTCAACACTCCCTTTCCTTTGACTATGAGCTCAGTTTTAAAGATCTAGAAACATTGAACGTTTGTCATTTAAGTATTTTAGTTGGAGCTGCCATTAAATGTGTAACAGAAGCACCACGGCCTATGTGCTTTACATCCATGGCCCACTGTGGTGACTCTGTGTGTGATTACATGTAATCAACCACCATGGACTCTACTTGCATACGAGTGGGACTGAAAACCCTGAATGTAATGGATGCATGCTGCTGTGTGTGCAGAGAATAGAAGCCTGTTCCTGAGAAGAGATTAAATGGGACTTGCTGCAACCCATTTGCTTGGGCATGACCGTACCTGGTGTTATTGATCTCACGGTCACAATTTCAAGTCTTTGTAAATGAGCAATACAAACTGCATATTTGGAGTAATTCATGGCAGTGGAATGCAATTAATTATGTCTGTCTTTCTTTCCTTCAATCACTAAATGTTTGCCTTGGTAAATGGTGACATCTGTGCATTAACTCCTTTGCCTCTGGGACGTTTTTCCTTTACCCCAGTGATATAGAATGGATAAGTTTATCAGATATGATACCCCTTTCTGTGACTGCTCAGTTTCCATGGGTGATGCTTTGGTTATCCAAAGTTCCCTGACAACTTTAAGTGGAGTTTACCCCCCCCACCCCCAAGGATCCCTGTACATCACATTGCACTTTACCTAGTGTGTTGTTATCATGGCAGACGGGGGAGCTCCTCTTTTCTAGGGCTCTATCCTTGCGCTGCTTAATTACTTTGGATCATTTTAAAGCAAATAAACTGTATATGATACTCTTTGAAGGGTTGTTGAATGATAGAGATGCCCCCTTTTCCCAGTCATCTTCCCTGTGGTTTTTATAATGCCATATATTTTTCTTGGGAGAGTTTCCTCACAGCTGTATTTGTGATCTCAAGCGAGGATTTATGAGCTACAACCATTAAGGTCTCCCTCTGGCTTTGTCATCTGAGACCAAGAGTTGAGTGCAGTTTGATTCTTATTAATGTGTGAGGAGGATTTCCCCTCATCCAGATACATACGCAAGTGTTTATTTTTTCATTCTGTCTCTTTAGGTTCGATTGTTTGAGCAATTAGAATTGTGTAAATTGTGAACATTTTTTTTGCGGATATTATAGACAGATGTCCAAAACAGGATATATTTGCCTGAAGAAATGCCTGTTTCTGGTTTAATGTTTAGACTTGAGTGGTTTTCTTTGTTTATTTATTTATTATTTTATTTGATTGTTTACTAAGATGGGAAAATTGAATGGAGCAGAGAATAAAACTTCCAGTTTTACCAATACTAGGAGCTTGGTGAATGCTGACTGACCCAATTATGCCAGAGATGCTGTCTGCAGGCTGCCTGCTGCTTGTGAAGTCCTGGCACATCAAACCATGCCCTATTTGGCTCTAGGGGTGTATACATGATCCTCCTTTCTCTCCTGTTGCCGTGGTAATATATCCTGACAGGTCCAAACTGAGGAAAGGGTTTATTTGAACGCATGGTTTCAGGTTACAGTCCGTCATCGCCGAGAAGTGAAGGCGGTAGGAACTTGAACCCTCTATCACAGTACCGCTGTCTTCAGGATCAGTGAGACATGAGTGCATGCATGCTTATTGTCCTCAGCTCATCTCCAAACCCTGGGGATGGTGCTGCACAAAGTGGGCTGGGGTCTTTGCATTTCAGTTAACACAGTCAGCACAAATCCCCCTCAGACATGACCACAGAACAATCTCATCTAGAGGATCCCTCGGTGGGACACATTTGCAAGCTGGTTCTAGGTTTTCCCATGTTGACCGTTAAAGCTAGCCATTGCATTCACACAGTTTCCCCAAGGCTGGATCTCTGGCTTGTGATCTCTGGCCAGCCTTGTGATTAAATTCAGACTATTACCCACTAGTGCTGTCCTCTCTCTCTCCCTGCAGACAGATTTATTGGAGCACTCCAAATCTGTTTTCACTATAACTTACCTGTGTTAAGCAGGCTCGTTTTCTATGCTGTTTTAAGGAAGCTGTTTTTGTATCTTGTAAAACGGGTAACACAAAATGGACTTAACCATTTACTAAGACTTGTCTAGGACTTTGGAAATAAGTAACATAAGCTTTGCTGTTTTCTTAAAACTTGTACGTCGGCAGAAATGTATCACAAGTGTTAATTTGAGTGTGTGGGGGAGCATGTTTCATAGTCCTGTCTAGGTCATACTGTTTTCATTTGTGAGGGTGAGTTTTGGCATCTCAGAAATGCTCTGTTTTGGGCTATAATGTGAAATTGGCTTGTGTTGGAAAAATATCATAGAACGTGCTTTTTCTCCTTGCAGACTTCTACACTTTCTGAGGAGGCCTTTGACTCAGTACACATGTTAGTTTGGCCTAGTTAGCATTGGTGCAGAATTGTTAATTTAGTTGTGAAAGAGTTTTTGCATGTACACAGCAATGTAATCTGTCGGGTTGCTGTCCAAAGCAGTTTCTATATATTCTCTTTCCTATGCCATTGGTTTCTTACTCTCAGCCAGTGTGATGGTTGGCTTGAAGATTTCCCTAAGCAGGAAAAGCAGTGGGGGAAGTGAATTTTTACATACTTACAGAATAAGCTAACTCGTATCTGAAAGTGCTCAGGCAGCTTGAGAATGCCAGTTATTGCAGATACTCACTGCGTACACACCAGTTGTTAAACCGAGTTAACGGTGTGGTCTGTACCACACTCTGTTCCTGCTCACAAGAGCACACACTGTCTTTCTCCTTCCTCCTTTGCTTCCCCCTCCCCCCCCCCCCCCCCCCCCCCCCTCTCCCCCCTCTCCTCCTCCTCCTCTTCCTCCCCTCCCCTCCTCCTCCTCCTCTTCCTCCTCTCCTCCTCCTCCTCCTCTTCCTCCCCTCCCCTCCTCCTCCTCTTCCTTCTCCTCCTCCTCCTCCTCTCACTTAGTTCTGTCTCCCCCTGCCCCACCTACCCCACCAGGAAGAATAAGCACAAACTAGCCATGCATGGGTTTTGAGCTAAACATTTTTTGAATAACATATTTGTACACTTTCTGTGCTTATGAGTAAAGCTCATCCCAAGTTTTCCTGTTACCGATTTTAGTGTCTGTAATGCTGACATCACAGAAAAGAGAAATTATTCCTTCTTCAGTTTTGTAGAAGGTATTTTAAAGAGCTTTATCAGTTTTTTTTTTCCCCTTAATTGTTAGGTAGACTTTAATCAGTGAGTCCCTGTGGGGCTGGAGTGTTATTTTCGTTTTGCTTTGTCTTGGTTGAGGTGGGAGGGTGAGAAAATGTTGCATAAACAGTCAGGTAATTGTGTGGTGAACTCTTCCTGTGACCTATTTCCTTTTGAGTCATCTATAATTTATGTTTTCCATGACTTTGTCCATTTCATCTGAGTATTCATGTCTTGACTCAGCTCTCTGTATTATATCCCCTTATTGTTTAAACAGCTCTCTAGTCTGTGGTGATCTGCATTCATTATTGTTAGAGCTGGTCTTTGTCTACATCTCTGTTCCCTCTGCTCTCCCTGCATGTGAATAGGCATTTATCTGTTTTATCAATTTTCTCAAAGAACCAGCTTTGCTGTCATTGATTTTTCTCTGCTGGTTTATATTTCATTGATTTCCTTTTTTCTGTTTACCTTGGGTTTACTTTGCTCATATGTTTGCTCCCTTCCTTTTTTTTTTAAGTTTTCTTTTTTTGATGTGGGAACAGAATTCTTTGATGTGTATTCTAGATGGCCTAGTACTTATACTTCGGCCCCCTGAGTACTAGGATTCCTTAAGGATATGTGATACCCACACTGCTGTTTATTAGTTTTATTTTTAAGTAGAAGCTGGAATCACCTTTTCTAATGTAGGCAGATACATTTTATCCTATAACACTACTTTAGCTGTACCCCACAGATTCTAGTAAGTTTTCATTTTCTGCTCAAAATAGTTTTTAGCTCCCCTTGTGATCATGGGCTTAAAAGTGTATTACTTTGCGGGAATTTTTCCAGAGATCTTTCCAGTAAGGATAACAGTTTAACCTTGTGATTTCAAGATAAAACACAAACATACTTTTTTTCACTTCACACTTAAAATTTATTATCATTCAATTTACCATCATGATATGGTTTCTTGATGTAGGTAATCTGTCTGCATGGGCAATGTGGTTTTTCCCAGTGGCTGGGTAGAATGTTGTACAATGTTTTTTTTTCCCTTCGGACTTGTTTAGAGAGATAATTTCATGTCTCTGACTGTAATTCAGTTTTGAACTTTCTCCTTATCTGGTCTCTGATGTAAAGCCTCTGTTAATAGGTGCATAAACATTAGGATTGTTACGTTGTGTTGACTGATGGATGCCATTATTATTGTTAAATAGCTGTTGTCATCCTTGGTTGTAGTGCTTGCTCTGAATGTACTTTCAAAAAATGGTGTATGTATAAAGTTCTATTTTACTCACTATTTCTGTCTTTTTAAAAGATTTTTATTTTAAAAAATTATC
The DNA here is from genome assembly GCA_902168405.1 of Peromyscus aztecus. Taxonomy (NCBI): domain Eukaryota; kingdom Metazoa; phylum Chordata; class Mammalia; order Rodentia; family Cricetidae; genus Peromyscus; species Peromyscus aztecus. The sequence continues at coordinate 10,809 of CABHPQ010163125.1, read as the reverse complement.
TATGTGCCTGTACACACACCTGTGTGTGTATGTGTGCATGCAAGTGTGTGTGTATGTGTGTGTGTGTGTGTGTGCGTGCGTGCGTGTGCATGCATGCACACAGGGGTATGTACATGTGAGTAGTTCAGGCTGGAAAAGTATGCTTGATCCCCATCATTTGGACCTAGATTTAGAGGCATTTGGGAGACACATGACTAAGCTGTTTTTCCAGCTCTTGCCTCTGTCTTTTTATAAGAATGTTGTTCATCGAGGTCAGCTCTCAAGTCAGTCATACTGTCATTTATTTTCTATTGATGCTATCCTTTCGTATTTTTTGTTACTTTCTGTCTTTTTTGAATTAATAAAGTGATTCTTTCATGACTCCACCTAATGTGTTTTGTTGATGTATTATTTATACTTCTTTGTTTTTAACTATTGCTTTGGGCTTAATGGTGTGTGTGTGTGTGTGTGTGTGTGTGTGTGTGTGTGTGTGTAATCTTTAACTTACAGTAGCTTTCCTTCAAGTGATACAGCACTTTGGATGTGGTGTAAGAGTGAAAATCTCGGCATTCCATTGGCTTGTGTTTCTTATATTCTAACTTTTATGTTGTTCATTTAATAGATTTATCTTTTATATATGTTAAGGAGACAATAATTTGTTCCTGTTATTTATGTTTAATCAGCAAATTATCTTTTAAAGAGATTTTCAACCAGAAAAATATTGATAAGAACAAACAGGCCAGGTGGTTACTGTGTCTTTCCCTTGACTTGGTCTGACTGACAACTAGTCCTGTTACCTGAAGGACTTCCATTAGTATTTCTTGCTGAGGTACTCTCATCAATGGCAAGAGATGTACATGCTCTAAGAAGTACCCAGGAACAGGGGTCGTCTACTGGTGCTAACATGTCCTTAATTAAAAAACAAAAAAATTTTTTTCCCTCCAGGTATAGAATTCTCGGAAGGCAGTTATATTTGGTGTGTGTGTGTGTGTGTGTGTGTGTGTGTGTGTGTGTGTGTGTGTGTAAAAATCTGTTGATGTGCTGTCTGCTCTCATTATTTCTCATAAGACATCCGATGCCACCTAAATTCTTCTTACTGTAGCAAGTCTGTTTTGGACTGCTCAGGGCTTTTAATCCCTGCATTAGAGCATTGGACTGCTCTGAGCCTTGGTATAGCATTGTTCATGTTTCTTCCAGGTTGTGTTTGTTGAGCTGTTTTCTTCTCTGGGGCCATAATTTTTTATCTTTATTAAAACTGGGTCATGCGAATGAAGAGGTGTTAGAGAGGCAGGAAAGACGGAGCAAAGAGGGTTTTTGTTGTTGTTGTTGTGTTTGTTTGTTTGTTTTGTTTTGTTTTGATTTGAATTTCTTAAATTTTCTTTTGGATGGAGAGATGATGCAGGAATGAGGGGTGGATATAGGGAGACTGGGAGGTGGATGGAATTGGGCTGAATGATGTGAAAGTCCCATAAAATCAATAAAGAAATTAGGTTAAAAATATTGTGTCATTATGCCCTCAAATTTTTTTTTATTTTGTGGTATGTTTGTACATGATTGTGTGTGTATATGAGTGTGTATGTGTGTGTGTGTACGTGTGCACATGAATGTGGGTGCCCTCAGAGAGAAGGAGTTGTTGTTAGGTATCCTGGAACTATAGTTACAGGTAGTTGTGAGCCATGCAATCTTGGTGCTGGGAACTGAACTGGGAATCTTTGGAAGGGAGGCAAGAGCTCTTAGCTACTGAATTATTTCTCTAGCCCCTGTTAACCTTTTTAAAAAATAAATAAATAAATAAATAAATAAATAAATAAATAAATAAATAAATCTTTATTATGTATGTAGTGTTCTGCCTGCATGTACGCCTGCATTCCAAAAGAGGGCACCAGATTTCACTATCGGTCGTTTTGAGCCACCATGTGGTTGCAGGGAATTGAACTCAGGACCTCTGGAAGAGCAGCCAGTGCTCTTAACCGCTGAGCCTTCTCTCCAGCACGTAAATGTTTTTCTTTTAAGGGAATAATCTTTTTTTGAACATTTAAAGGGACTCCAGTTACCCAGATATCAAGCTCTTTGTTATCTTGTAGTTAAATGGTTATACTTTATTTTGGGGTGTGTGTGTGTGTGTGTGTGTGTGTGTGTGTGTTTCCTTTTGGTCCATTCTATTGCTGTTCACCAGTCTTTCCTACTGTGTTTCTTTAATATTTTTACAGGTTTAGGTTGTATGGTTTAAAAAAAAATCGTTGTCTTAAATACCTAAATGTATCTGATCCTAAATATTTTAATGTTCTTGTTTGTAACTAATGGTTTTGCAGCTTCTGGGTCACTCCATTGTGTTACTTTATTCATTGTTCAGGAATGTGTGCCACCACATGTTCCTCACTGGAGGATTCTAGGCAAGCCTTCAACCACTGAACCACACCCCATCTCCTCAACAGGCAGAGGGGGACATTCTGAGCAAGTTCTGCAGTAGAACTTCATTCCCAGCCCTGCTGATACAGTTTAAAGAAAGTAGTGTCTTGGGAAGAATGTGCTTGTCTAGATCGAGCCTTAGGTCCCCATACCTTTTGAATTTGGACTTTACACACTAGCACACACTTTCATATTCATTCTCTAATTTTTTTTTCAGACTCTCTGTTGCTGTTTTCTGTGTTCAGTGTGTGTCACGGGGTGACCAGTTTAGGTTTCGTTTGGACTGAGCTGCAGTGTTGGACTCAGTACATTGTTGAGGCTTTGCCTAGACCCTTTGTGTTGTGCAGAATCTTAGCTGTCTCTACGTTACAGTATAAACCACACGGATGCCCTCCTAGCTTGTTATTGTGTGTCTTTGGTTTGTTGGGAAAGAGCTGTCAGAGAACAAGCTCTCTTTATTGCCTGGAATTACGAGTTAGCTGTTGTCTTGCCACTGATGAGAATGGGCTGTCTTTCCCCTTCTGCCGTGTTTGCTGTGGCATTTCGCTGTCACGGGGGAGTCTCCGAGGTGACAGTCTCCCGAGTCTCCTTTCGTGACCTGTCACAACATCACAGAGTGGGATCAGTCAGGGGCTTCTCTCTTTTTGTATTGGCAGTCTTACTTCTTCAAACATGTGTCTCTGCCTCTGACCCTCCCTGCCTTCTGCTCCTCCTTCTCTGCCTACTGATCTAATACTGTGTGTTAGAGGGGAGAAGTCAGGGCAGCTTCTACTAAACTGTTTCCGAAAACACCACAGGGGTTGGAGAGAGAGATCAGTGGGTAAGAACAGCTGCTCTTGCAGAAGACCTGAGTTCCCTTGCCAGCAATCATGTTGTGTGATTCAGAACCACTGGTAACTCCAGCCCCAGGAGATGTAACACTCTTTTCTCGCTTCCCCACGTACCCGACACACAAACACACTTGAACACATACAAACAAAAAATTTAAAAATCTTTTTAAACATCCTTTCCAGAAATCCCGCCCCCCCTCCCCCGAAAGAGCTCTTACAAGAACACCTACTAATTTGAGAGTATTGACTCTTTATTTACCTTGGCTAAGGAGTTTTCCAAGTGGTGTCTACGGTGTGCCTGTGTTGATACTCTTCACCATCCTTGGAATCACCCAGTCCTAGGAAGACTTCTGACTTGCTTTTTCGCATTGCATGGTTCTGGCTCCCTCTGCAGCCCCAAATGGAAAAGTGCGTTGCTGTCCTTTTGTTGCTGAAAAACCTAGCTAGCTGTCTGCTGCTGCTTCCTTTGCTAGAGCCTTCCCAGCTGGCCTGCAAGTGGAAGTGAGAAGTTCGGATTAAGGAGTGCATTACTTTTGTTTTGGCAAGGCTTATTGGAGACTAATGTCATATTTCGGGAGGATTCAGGTGGAGAAAAAAATGGTGAGGCTGCGGGAGAAAAGGCTGAAGAGGTAATAATGGCATTGGCTGTGGGGGACGTCTCACAGGTGGAGGTGTTCCAGTGGGCTCTTATGAAGACATTGAGGAGTGACACATGAAAGGACTTGGGGCAAGTCAGAGCTTCTGGGGCTCCCTCTCTTGGACCGCTGTAGAACTGAGGGCTACAACTAACCTGCATGATTTAACACTGTCTGTACTCGGCTACCATGTAGCAGGAGTTTGGCTTGACCGTGCTCCTGACGTCAGTTTCTTCTACCTTCGAATACGTTAATTAGACCAAGTAAATGTCACACGTGAATTTGAGATTTCGGAGGCGGCGATCATGGCTTCAGATTATTGCTTTTCAAGGTTCTCTTGAGCATTTTTGGTTCGCCTCCGTCCACCAAATCTAGAGCTTCATTGAAAGGAAAATGATAATCCGGATTCCAAAATGTGAGTTTTAAGGCAGCAGTCACCTGCTTTCACCTGTGCTGCTTCTGCGATGAGCACAGGAACTCTGGACACAGTAAAAACGTTTGGGGGTGCTGTTAGTGTTCATCGGGGTGCTTATTCACCATGTGAACTTTAGATTTCCATGCTCCTTCATGGTGTTGTTTATATATTTCCTTTCAATGCAGAGGTTATTTTTAAATTTTTATCCTTTAAATGCAACGTTTCATACGGTAATTCTTCTCTAGAATATTATGCATAATTGTTTTAAGCAATGGCTTGGGTAGGCACAGACAACTGCTTTGTTATAGAGTTACACTTGGAAAAATTACCACATCAAAGCCTGTGTGCTTTACAAGGAGGAGCCACTGCCTTGTTAGCTCTATAGGATTAATTTTATTTAATGGAGAATTTTGGTGTCTGTACAAACAATTGTGGGTTTAGCACATAGAGTTATAAAATAAGTTTTGGAGCCTTGAGATATGGCCTTTTAATTTAATAGGCAAGAATCATTTGTCTTTGTCCCCTGAATTACCATGTTGTCTTTATGTGTGCTTGTAAACTGCATGTTTTTTTTTTTTAATTTATTTTTTTAAGGCCGAGTTTTGCTGTGTGTGCTTAGCTGGCCGGCTGGATAGTCTTCGTCTAGAACAGGATTGGTGCTTGAATTAGAAGCATGAGCGGCTACTCCAGGATTTACACTTACATTTTGCCACTAAATCTTTTCTGAGCTTAGAAGAAAAAGCTGTATTACTGTTTGAAAATTTAAGGACTAACCGTTTACCTTGTGTCAGTTTCTATTGTAAAGGTCTACTTAGAAATTCCTCATTTTTGCTCTTCAGACTCAAAATAATAATTATCTGGAGAGCCCAGTTTCTGTCCTGAAATGAACCTGAGACAACCTTGTTGATCTTAGTGGGAGTGGCGATGTCTTTTCTAAAGTTCCCCTGGGATGTTCTCTGGGCTCTGCACTAAAAGGACTGTCATCTTTAGAAGTGGGGGGTCAGAATTCCTGCCGGGCCGCTGACAGCTCGGCAGATGGTGTGAGATTTTTAGGGTGTTGTGTTTGTTGTAGCTCCTGTTCGGCCTTCAAGGACTCCAGACCCCAGTCTGTATTCCTATTTGGAGCAGACATTAACCTCTTTTTCCAGCCTGAGACAGTGAAGTGTATCAGTTTTGGTAGCCTGGGTTATAAGAAACCTAAATTAGTTTGAAGTGGAATTATCCTGTTGAAAGGGCAGTTGAAAGCCCTTGACACTGGACAGAGGATTGTCTAGTGCCTAATCTTGGCTCAGAGCACAGCAGACATAATGAGAGTCATTATGAACTGGTGATCTCTCACCCCTCCCCTCCACAGACCACATTAGACTTGCAAAAACAGAGAGCACTGTGTGTGCTTGGCCCTGTGCCTGCCCTGTGCCAGAGGAAGAAAGTCTAACTTGTTTGTGCTCCAACCAGATACTGGCATATCCTGTTACCACTAGGCTGGGCTCTGAGCTCCTCTGTCTGAGCTCGTCCTGACAGATGCTGTCATGGCTGCCCCTTAGCAAGACAAATGCATCCACTTTGCAGGCGTTGGCTTCTGCCCAGCGGTGCTTGCCAGTGTCCTGAATGATGTGCCTGTGTGTTTACCTGTGGGCAGGTGGCAGCCTGTGGTCTGTTAACCTCCATCAGGATGCATGCTCCCTTCGGAGTCTTGGCCGTTTCTGAAAGAGATGTGTACTTCTGTTTGTTCCAGTAAATGTAATTCCTGAACTTGAGTTCCTGCTTGTTCAACCACAGGTGTTTGTTAAATACCTCCTGACAATCCCTGAGAGGAGTCCCTGCCACAGAATCAGAATGGTGATAGCTGTGTGTCGCCGACTCTGGAAACAACACAAAAATAGAGTGTCCAGAGATGAATGCTGGGGAGTGAGCTCTGAATGTTAACCTTTGCCTAGAAGGAATGACTTTATGTGTTGTTGGGGGTCCAGTGTAAAAAAAAAAATACCAAAAAAAAAAAAAAAAAGGACAAGTGAAATGACTGGGGTGAACCACGCTTAGGGCCTGCTTCTCAAAGCTGTTGGCAAAGGGAAATCACTGTGGAGTTTTAAACCAGATGGGTAGCTTCTGGAAATCTCTGTGTGAGTGAGTTTTAGTAGTGTGTGTGTGCGCACACACACGCGCGCGCGCGCGCGTCTGTGTGTGTGTGCATGTGTGTTTAAAAGGCATACTGGCAGCTGTCTGGAGGAAGGAATGATTTGTTTTGTTTTGTTTTTTTATAAAAAGTGGTAAGTGGTATGTTATGTTTTCCCATCAAGTTCTTGGGAGGAGGCAGGTCTGTTCAGAGAGAGTAAGGTGAATAAGAAGAATTTAGATGTGTAAAGATCTTTCAATAGAATGTAGCCGACAACTGTGAACTTTAAAGGTACAAGAAGAAATAAAACAGAGTTAAGACAAATGGGTCTATAGGTTTCAGCTGAGATGCCAGAAAGAGCCTGTTGAAGAAGCACCAGGAAAAGTGGCTCTGGCTTTGGAGCTACGTGATGACTCCGGTGCACATGAGTTTAAAATACTCTGCACTAGGGGTATAGGCCAGTTGATAGAGGGCATGCTTACACACATGAAGTCTTTCTGGTTGACTTGTAAGACCTAGTCAATCAACCCTTGGAAGATTGAAATTCAAGGTTATATTTCATTATGTAACATGTTCTAGGCCATCCTAGGCTACCTTGACTCAAAAAAAAAAATACCTATAGAATGTAGTAGTGTCATGTAGCTATTAATGAATATATTTAAGTGAATTATTTAACCTAGAGGTCAGACATAGGTTTGTAGAATAATTTGACTGCTAGGAATCTTAATTTTATTGCAACATTAAAGTCATGAAACCTTCATTTAAGTTTGTTAGTCTGTGTTAATGCTGATATGGGACAAGGGCTCGTATTGTAGACTAGGTACCATTTACTGAAGAATGCATTGATGTGTTTAGGCCAGGTGGCCATTTACCCACCTGATTTGGCCTTGCATGAATTGTGGAGTGGTTCATTCTATATATTCACCATTTTGGAACCAGTCCCATAGGAGCACAGGTTGGAAATTCTTTTCCTGAAGTGCGGTGCTGAAGTTTTAGTGCACATTTTAAAAAGTAAAATCAACAGCTTAAACTTTGTACTAAACAGCTTGCCCTCCAAAACCCTGGGTCTTTCTTTTCAACTCAGGGCTACCTTGGCCAGCCTGCCTCCTTAATCTACCTATGTGGTGATATTTTATTTGTGCACCCCAATAAAGCTTATCTGAGGATCAGAGGAAAAAGCCAGCCATTATATTACACATTGAGGTCAGGCAGTGGTGGCACATGGCCCTTAATCCTAGCATTCGCGGGGCAAAGATTCAGCCAGATCTCTGTGAGTTCAAGGCCACACTGGGAACAGAGCTAGGCATGTGATACATGCCTTTATTCCCAGCACTAGTTAGCCATAGAGGTCTGGAGGTCTGTACAGACAGACAGGAAGTGATAGAGCTGGGCAGAAAGAGGAAGTGATGTAGCTGGGCAGAGAGAGGAAGTAAGAGGGCAGGGACAGAAGGGCATACAGGTGTGGGTATACAGGAAGTAGCTCTCTCTGGAGGTTGAGGAGTTGGTGAGGTGAGGTTGGCTGTGGCTTGTCCTAGTCCTCTAATCTCTCAGTCTTCACCCCAATATCTGGCTTGTTTTTTTTTTAATTAATAAGACTGTTTAGCAATTTGTCTTACAGACCTAACGTGTTCTATCTCTAATGTTTATCTACTGGGACCCATGGGTCTTTTATTCTTTAGCTGTTTGTTATTTTGTTTACCTAGGGAATTTCTGGGTCAGTTCGCTACAAAATAAAATTTATTGGTGCTGGAAAGATGGTTAGAGAGTGCTTCCTGTTCTCCCAGAAGACCTGAGTTTAGTTCCCAGCACCCACAGCAGACAGATTACAATTTCCTGTACCTAGAGCTCTAGGGAATCTTATGGCATTGCATTCATGTGGCAGACATTCACACAAAACCAACAGGTTTTCTTCCATTTTATTTATTTATTCCTGTGTGGGTGTTGGTAGCTTGGGTTCACACATGCCAAGGTACACATACAGAGTACAACGTGGGGGAGTGAGTTGTCAAGGGACAGTTTGGTTCTCTCCTTCCACCACGTGGGTCTCAGAAATGGAACTCTGGCCATCAGGCTTGGCAGTAGGCATCTTCATTTGCTGGGTCTTATTGCTCAAGGTTACTTGAATTTGTGCCACAGTTCATGAAGTCTCATACCTTGAAGATGTTCCTGGACTCAATTAGACTGGGACCTGGGAGGTGTCTGGGGAAGGAGAGAAGAAAGCTCACTGTTGATTAAACTTTTTGCTCTTGAACACAATTTCAAGCTTCCCTTTGTCACTGTTCTACCAGGTAGCAAAGTTTCCACCCGCAGGTGTCTTTCCTTGTCTCAAGAGAGAAATGTGGGGCCCTCTGCCAGCATTTGAGATGCTCAGGTTCCCTTTCTGTTTGCCACTTCTGTGCCCTTTTCATAGATTATTTTGAAGCCCGGTTCTCTCCACCCAGAAGGCTTGTTGTCCGTCATTTGTCCCTGTCTTTAGTGAGTGGCTTCGCGAAGCAGCAGGGAGAGGCCACAGTGTGCACTCGAGCGGTCATGGCGAGGGAAACACCAGTGAAGAGATGGTCCCTGAAGGAAACCACACTTCTAAGGTGTTTCTGCCTCCTCCTTCAATTCTGTGCCCTCTGGATAGTCCCACTCTGTAAAGGCATTGGTCACCACTGTAGAAGAACTTTCCCGAAAGCCCTTTCTTGAACCCACAAACCTAGGACTTCTCATTCCTTAGGGCACACAGTGGTGAAATGCAGGACCTCAATAGTCCAGTCACAAGGTAGCTTTCAGTGTCGGCAGTAGAAATCCCCCTTTCTCTGTCCTGAATCCGAGTTTCATTTCTCTTGGTATTATTCATCCTCACCGAAAGCAGTTAAGGAGAGAAAGGGCTTGGCTTACAATTCCCAATAACAAACAGTCCATCGTTTTCAGGAAGTGACGGTAGGAACGGAAGCAGCTAGTCACTTCACATCCCGTGTTCAAGAGCAAGGAGAGTAAACACATGGATCCTTTTCTCTTTGCTTGCCCTTCCGCCAGCTAGCTCTCTTTACTCTTATACAGTCTAGGGCCCAGCCTAGGAAATGGTGTCCACCCACATTTGGAGTGGGTCTTGCCACCTCCATTCACGATGTAGACAACCCCCCACAGGTAAGCTCACAGGCCAGTCTGATCTTGATGACTCCTCATTAATCCTTTGTGCCAGGTGGATCTTCCTTGTGTCATGTTGACAGTCAGAACGAACCAGCAGGGGCTGCAGAGATGGCTCAGTGGTTAAGAGCACTTGTTCCTCTCGCAGAGGACCCAGGTTCCATTCCCAGCACACGAGTGGTGATTCAAACTGTCCGTCACTGGTTGCAGATGACTGGCAGCCCTCTTCTGACTTCCTTGATCACCAGGCTCACGTATACTGCACATGCATGCACACAGGCAAAACATTTATACACATACAATAAATCCAAAATAAACTAAAAAGACAGACTGACCAGCAAACCTTTCTTCTCAGCATTGACCCTCTTTACCCCCATTTAGCTTCCATGGCTCTTTCCATTCCTCTCCAATCTTCCAAATTCCCTTTTCTGTTTCACACCATAAAGTTTTTGAGGGCCAGATGAATATCGTCTTAGTTTTGTGTCTGTTGCTGTGGGTGGACGGTACGATTTTCAAGTTCAAAACCACGGTCTCCTTTGTATTGTTACAGAAGAACATGGGTCAGTGAGTCATACATTTGCTGCACAGTTATACCCAGGATTGTAGGAATATAAGCCTAACATGGGGTTTGGAGACATGGCAAATGGTTAAGAACCCTTGATGTTCTTATAGAAGACCAAAGTTTGGTTCCCAGTACCTATGGTGGACATCTGGTAACCCCTAGCTCCGGGAGGTGTCCATTGCTTCTGGTGTGATGACTGTTGTTATCTTTTAAGTTTAAATTACTGTGTTTAAGAGATCTGTAGAACACAAATACATCTTAACCTGTAAGCCCCACTTGCCCAAGGACAGATAACTTCCTGGGATGCTGGGGGCTGTTGTTCATGGAAGATGACAAGTAACAAGCCATGTGTTTTTGCTTCTGTAAACAAGCTTGGTTGCCCCAACTGCACAGGGTGTGCTAGGTCACCATGTAGGTGGTAGGTACATAGGCAAGAAATAGGTCAGGATGTATGCCTGCCCCTGATTAGATTAAGGCAGGAAACCTTGTGGGTTTGGCCTTCATAAGCCCCTGGCTAATGTAATTTGCCACCATACTCTTGGAATCCCACTTACAGACCTCGCCAGTGTCCCATCATCCTGGCCAGTATTTAATAAGGCTGGCTTCAAATTTGGTTTAAAAATTGTGGTAGTGGTCTTACTCTTGCCTCGTGCAATTAACACTTGGCCTCTACTCACACCTGCATTATGTGCACATGTTTATTATATAAATAATAAAAGTAAATTTTAAATTAA
>CABHPQ010163124.1:0-33408 GCA_902168405.1 Peromyscus aztecus | reverse complement strand
CCCTGTTTCAAATCACCACATATACCAGGAAATATAACACAATAAAAAGATAAAAATAGTGAACAAAATATAGTTGGAGATTAGGGATAGGTGATCACTTATGCTTTCTGAGATTTAAACAGTTAGATATAATTATAAACTCATCACTAGAGAAAATATTTCATGTAAAATGAGCAGAAACTTGCATAAGCTTCAATTGTGAATGGATAAAATTAAAGCAATGTTTTTCAATGTAAATGGAATAAAGCATGTGAAAAAGAAGTAAAATGATGTGAGAAGAGTAAAGACAACTCTTTTTTAATTTTTATTCATGTTACATACCAACCACAGTTCCCTCTCCCATCCCTCCTTCCACTCCAGCCCTCCCCCGACCCACCCCCTCATCCACTCCTCCAAAAGTGTAAGGCCTCCCATGGGGAGTCAACAAAACCTGGTACATTAAGTTGAGGCAAGACTAAATCCCTCCCTCCTTCATCATGGCTGAACAAATCAACCCACCATAAGGAATGAGCTCTAAAAAGGCAGCTCATGCACCAGCTTTCATTAAATTGGTTTGGTTGGATTTACTTCTGCAATTGATGGTCTTTGAAGTGTTGAACACATTATGATTTCATGCCTGAATTTATCTTTTCAGAACAGAAAACAAACCGTTTCCATAAAGATATGAATGAGACATTGTGTTAAATATAGTAAAATACATCTTTCATGTCTTTATCTTGTTATGAAAGAATTATTAGTGTCACAGAGAATGAATTAGTCCATAACATTTTCCATGTTTATCTAATCTTAGATTTCCCATCATCACCCAAGATCATAGCTCTCAAGGACAATTGTTTTCCAGTTTAATCATGGAGGAAACTAGCTATTCATAGATATAGAAGTAGGTTGAAGAAAAGAAAAATTAAATCAGAAAAATCACTGTCATTTTAATCCAATGAAGCATTACTAACGGGATAAACCAATATATAGATGGAGAGATCTAAATGCAAATGGTTTTGAGGGATATTAAGCATATGGGATTTCAAGATGAGAGTGCTTTTCTACAGAAATTGGCATGGGTTACTTGAAGTACCTTTCTAGATAATTTGATAACATTACAGGAATCACTGTTTAAGTCGGCTACAACTTCGCATGTGCTAGGTTGTGATCTTGTCTTCTAATCTTTTGTTCCCACTTCAAGATAAGAGGAGACATCCAACAAGCCAGTCACATGTGCACACATTGACGACTTCTAAATGTGGATTAAGCAGGTCTTACTCTGTCACCCATTTCTTTTTTCCAATTGAATTGCTTATCTTAGATGTCAGTAATTCCTTTCTCCTTCAGGAGAACAGGTTTGGCTCTCACCTTGCAGACCCGTTTGCCAATATAGACTGCTATAATCTAGAAACCACATAGCCAAATTACAGAGTAGCAGAAAGAGGCAATAGTCATAATGGGAAGCTGTGGCTTTAAGTCATTAAGTCACACTTTTAATTATCAAAGACTGGAGGAGGAGTCTATTAGTATCATATTAATTTGTGATACATTTTATCACAAACTGTAACACAGACACATATTGTCAATAAAAAAATAACAAAAATATTACATTTTTGAATAGATAATTAAAAGCAACTATTGAGAATCTTAGACCTTCCCTTCTTGAATTTGTGCTTCTTGTTTTCTCTTCTTGTTGTACATGGAAAGGCTAGGTTACAAATGAAGAATGGAAAGGGGGAGATGTACATGCCATGGCTATAACACAGATAAGGAGTGGGGTGGGAGAGATATGCATGCCATGGCTAGTGGATAGATGAAAAGTTGGGTAGGTGAGATACTTTGCACACTGATAAATATGTTAAAGGTAATTTAAGTTTAATGTGTTGCTATTGCTATTTAAGCTTTAAGACATGAAATATTTTAAAAACTAAGATCCCGAATGTAAAAAAAAAAAAAAAGGGTCTGATATCTAAAGTAAGCAAAAATGAGGTATATTGAGGAGAATTTTAATGAAAAATTTAATATTAAAGTACTTTCAATGCTGAAAATAAGAGCCATATAAACAAGGGAAAGGGGGAGGCACAAATAGGGACAGAAAGCTACTAAACTCATATTTATTTTATCGATGGCTTCCTTTAGAACTGTGTTTTGTTTTAAAGTGCTCTTCAGAGTACGATTCCCTGGGAGAAATTATTCATAAATGGCACTAATGAGTGTCAAGCTGTATTTCAATGCATTTTGAAAATTGTCCTATTAATTAATGGTGTAATTAAGCTTTTGTCAGTGACATATCATATTTCTGACAGGAATAGATGGCCTGTGTAAGTCAGTGCCAGGCAGCCATCCAGACAGCTGCTGTGTATAATGGATGGTAGCAATTTAGAGCAGGTTTACAGGGAGGGGACCACCTACGTGGGGGAGGCTGGCAGCCTGCATACAAAAACACTTCTGCACACTGTACTTCAGGAAATAACTGTAGCTGAGATTGATTTGACCCCCTTCCTAGGACGACACATTAGCCTTTTACCATTAACCATAAATAGTGTTTCCCCGAGCGTTTGTGACAAAAATGTCAATTAGCTTCCAAAATTTCATTTTCATTTAATTCTGTATTCTAGTTCTATCTGCATATTAATGTGAGCAGGGTAAAGACCAGCTAGATTAGGATATCTCACCAAAACTAATAGGATGCAATACACTCTCCTTGAGGGAAGTAGTTGCGCACATTTCAATTTTGCTCCACAACCACACATCTCTTTTTGCAGGGTTTGCACCATTGTTAATGCCTCACTAATACTGGTGTGTCACATGCAACAGAGTTTAATTGTCAGGACAGGGCCATACAAGAACTAAAATTGAAAGAGAAGAAAGCTCCAAGTTCGGCCACATCAACACAATTAAATATAAATCATTTTATTCTGGTCCTCACTCGACAGCAGATCTCTATTAATTCTAGGATTAATAATTTACATTCTGGCTCCAGCTATCAAGGTCTTAAAATTGAATCAAATTCAAATGCAAGGATAGAATTTCCCTGATAGAAATATGAAGATTCCATACTTCAAATTACTCTTTTTTTTTAGTTAAAAAACTACATTTTCTCTTATAAAGTTTTATATTTTCTAGATTTCAATAATTAAATTATTTTGCTATTTGAGAAGTGTTTGAAGAATAAATATGTTTGTACTTTATCTTACATAATGTATGGGTACATTTTCCCAGTATTTTCCTTGTTTACATGCCATGATAAAAGGGTTAGTTGGCAGTGGTTCAGAAATCAATGTCACCGTTCTAAAATATTTTGAAATAAGACAGGACATTAAAGATCACCTATTTCAACCCACTTCATTTTACAGAAGAAGAAAATGAACCCTGAGAGATTATGCAATTCGCGCAAGGTCAGGCATCTCGAAATGTCAGGCAGGACCTGCTAGCCACAACTCCACTCAGAGGTTGTTTTCAAAGTCATTTGATTGTTTTTAAATATAACAGCTTAGATTTAAACAGAAATAGAGTGCCAAGAGAAGGAAGATGACAAAGTGGGAGAGCATGAAGGAGAAACAAAGACAGTGAAGGTTAAGGGAAAATGGAGGAAGGGAGCAGCAGGAACAAAGAAGGCAGCTGAGGAAGGAGGGAGGCAGGGCGAGAAGCGGAAGCCATGGACTCTACTGAAGATTTGCGTGACACAAAACGGTTCCATTCCAGTCCTCTCACAATTCCTCAATAGCTTGATGCATAAATGGTCCATTTTGGGCTTCAAGGTTTGACCTACTACATTTTACATTAAACCTTCAAATGATATGTTCAAGAATCTTATTTTCCAACGTTTTTTAAAGATACTTTAGTCATGGTTCCAAGGTTACACAGGTGTATTTGCAATATGTTTTTCCACTTCTCATGAGGTGTAAACGTCCCATGTCAGAGATGCCCAAGTTGTAAAGATGAGTATGACTTGGAGGATTTGTAAGGTATTTAAGTGGGGCTGGCAAACAAGGGTGTTCAGCAAAAGAAGACAACAATCACCCAGAGGCAGCTTCCTGTTAATTTGTCCCAAATGAGCTTCAGAAAAGACAAAGTGCTCTGTGAGGGCAGGAGGAGGAAGGTTAATTGCTGGTAGGTTTAGTATTTTTCGAAGCGGCCAATGTACTGCAGCTTCATCCTGGAATGTACTTGCTCTAATCACCAAATACAAACCATCCATTTAACCCAACTGGTCTTGAATAATGAGTTTAGATAAACCACTACGGCACAGGCTCTCCTTCTTTGGAGTCTATTCTATTTCAAAATAAAAACTAGTGTTTTTATTTATTTGTTTATTTGTTTGTTCACTTATTTGTTTATTTATTTTGTTGCAGGACATGTCCCCTAAAAAATATATAGAAATTATTTTAGCATTCCTTACAGCAAAAATTAATAAATATATGATATGATTCCATGCTAGAAAAAAAATTACAATTTTCTTAAAAGCACAAAATGTGATTTTCTACATAAAAAGCATTAAAATTATTTTCAAGTTACAGATACAGATATGAAGATACAAATATTAACTCAGTTGGACAAGACAGCAGAGATGCAGTTCCAATGACTAAGACATCCTCACTCAAAGAATCATCAGGAGATGTCAGCATTGCCTGATGGGAGAGAAAACAGACAAGTAAATACACAGGTAAATTAGAACAGATGTCAAAAAAAAAAGTCAACACTGTGGATAATGCTGACTCTGGGAAGAATAGTTTTTATTATGCAAAAATTAAACAGAAGTGTTGGGGACACTGTTATGGGCAGTCCACCAGAGATGGCCTCTCACACACAGTTTATAGACAATTAAAATTCTGTTTCAGCGGACAGGTACCACACCCTGGTATTCAGGGACCTAGGTATGGCAACAGGTGTCCAGAAAATGGTAGTTTTTTTAGATAAAACCATTTCCTGGTTTCTGACTCATCAGCTCCAGGGTTGGAGGGAGGCTTTGTAGAAGCAAGCGGTTTAACAGAAGTTAAGATAAGCACTTAGCTATAGAAGGTTCCTGCATGAAAAGGCTGAGTTAGCTAAGACATCTTGCCTTTGGGTTCCTAGAATAGATTTGAGTAATTTTTCATGTAATTTTTATCTCCATTGAGGAGATAAAATGCTAGCTTAACCTGTAGCTAGAGTTTTCCTGCCTGGCCCATGGTCAGGATAAATCTCTTTCACCTGCCAGTCCCACAGCCGCTCAGACCCAACCAAGTAAACACAGAGACTTACATTGCTTACAAACTGTATGGCTGTGGCAGGCTTCTTGCTAACTGTCTTTATATCTTATATCAATCCATTCTATAAATCTATACCTTGCCACATGGCTCGTGGCTTACCAGCATCTTTACAAGCTGCTTGTCCTGGTGGCGGCTGGCAGAGACTCCCTCTGCCTTCCTGTTCTTTTTATTCTCTCTGTTAGTCCCGCCTACACTTCCTGCCTAGCCACAGGCCAATCAGTGTTTTATTAGCAACACATTTGCCATACAGAACATCCCACAGCACTTAACCTGAAATGGCCTCAGCAAGAATTCAAGATGGAGGGATGGCTCTCTGAGTAGACTGCCACATCCACCTCACCCACACACACACACAAAATAGAAAAATGAATCCAGAATCCCAGCTTTCACAGGAAAGTTTAGCATGCTTCAATAACCCCAACCCTTGGGGAGGTAAAAACATGAGGATCTTGGAGGCTGACTGGCTGACTAGTTTAACCAATCATTGAATTCCAGGTACATGAGAGATCTTATTTCAAAAATTATAATAAGAGAGAGAGAGAGAGCCTACAGCATGGCTCAGGACGAGAAAGGCCTTGCTGCCATGCTTGAGAACCTGGGTCAGCCTCCAAGTCCAACATATTTGAAGGAGACAACTGACTTCCATAAATTGTCCTTTAGCCATGAAATGAGTTGTGTCATGGTCACTCCCCTCCCAATGTAATGAAATAAAAGATTGAGTGGACATTCATTTTATATACTAGTGTACATGCAATCTCTCTTTCCACAGGAAAATATCCACATGAACATATAGATATATGAAATACAAAGGAACAGGCTTGGGATATCACTCAGTACATGAAGTACTTGCCTTTCAAACACAAGGTTGTAAGTTCAGCACCCAGTATCCATTTAAAAATGTAGGCAGGATGGTGCACACTTGTAATTCTAGCATTGGGGATTGGAGACAAGACGATTCTTAAGGTTGTTGGACAACTTAGTCCAGTCTACTTGGTGAGTTTCTGGTCACTGTCTTGAAACTAACAAACAAGAAACTATTGTAAAATCTTGTAAAATCTTTGGCCTTGTGTGGCATCTTAAGTAGTTTATCTATCCATCACCTTAAAAAACAATAGTTTCGTTCTCACCGTGATTATTTTTCTCTGAATCAAGTTTCCTCCCACAATCAGACCCTTCCACTGGAGGTAAAACTCTAAGGATGGTTTTGTGTGTTGCTCCTTGGGTTCCATCTATTTTTATTATAAATATTTCCCAGGATTTCTTTTGTGTCTGAGACTTAAATTTTTTTCCTTTCCCTGAGAGTTTGTCACTGCCACACTTTTACACATGCACATAAATCCCCATCTCATTTCTTTGTCACTTATTAATTATATAATTTCTTTCAAACGTCAATAAAATAATTTCTTCTGGATTATCCAAAGCTCCTAACATTCTGAGTAAAAATGTTTCTTGTGCTCCAACAGTGACTTGCCTTCCCATTGCTGAATCATAATGTGCTATGACTACATGTTCATTAGCTTCTTTCTCAATTAGATTATAAACATACCAGAGAACCAATGAAATCTTACTCATCATTTCTTCCTGAGTATATTATGACTTTTTTTTCACTATAAAATCAAAACACTGAACCAACCAAGAAAGACCACCAAGGTCATGTGATCAGTACTCAACAAGAGACTCAGCAACTCCCTACTAAATCTTCTTTATTGCCAGAATAATGCTTCATTATCAGAATATTGTCACACTTTCTTCTTTCAATAAAAATGTTTCAAGAAGATGACAAATGGATTCACAGATAAGAAATAAAAAATATAAGGTATAAAAATATTATCCATGAGAGATTTGCATTTATTAATCTTTTATCTTTTAATTTGAGACTCAAAATAACTTTATCAGAATAAAAATCTCACAGGAAAATTTTTGAGGAATTTGGTAATGATCACTTCAGTATTAGATGCATAGAAAAAGAACTCAGCATTCATTTGGTGAATATCTAATATATTTAAATTAAATTGTTAACTCATTATCATGATTAAGACATAGAATTACTTTGTCATAAATTATAGGTAGTCTGTAGTTTCACATTAAGTCTATTACCAGTAATAGAGTTTTAATGTGGTACTTACACTTTGATAAAAGAGAAATCGTGTTGCCACTAAAAATATATAGGACGTGAATAGAGAAAAAATGGGTAAGTGCAGGAGATTAAATTTGTAGTAGAGAATGAAGAATTATAAGAAAAGACATAATGGCTAAGGAAATAGCAACAGAGAAAGTCAAGGGAAGAGAAAAATGAATCAAAAATAGTTGTGGGATGTGCTAGAGCTATATTAAGAAAGATTGCTGCAGAATGAAGAGCAGAGAATGAGAGACTCAAAACTAGTGAGGATAATATGAAATATCCACGAATCCCTATTATTCTGGGGAAATGAAATGATGAAAACAGAAATGTAGACACTAAGTATAATATTTGAATAAGTATAAATGATAATTTTCCCATAAGTAACAAAAATAGAAGAGTATATTAAATATTGTTTTTAAATAAATTGTTAAACACCGCCAAGTAGCTAGATTTATAGTCTGAACTTGAGAATCGCGGTTTGGAAGTTATAATTGAGGAGAGCTCTCAAGACTGTGTGAAGATATAACATTCATTGGATGCTATCAAACGCAATTTTACAGCAGTGAAATCCAGGTCCCTTTCTTTAAGTCTTGCTAAATACAGCAGAAATGTATGTCCAGAGTCAGAGTAAGGGATAAGGGTAACACATTCATTCAATTAAATGTTAACAAAATTCTTACATGAGCTCCACTTTATAAAAATATTTTTCTCTTTAGGAATGTAATACTTTATTTTCCCTGATGACTTTTTAAAGATATATTTTATATTTCAACTCTTATATCTTTGTGATTCACTATTTGAAAATTGGTTATAGAACAAACAACTAATAAAATATCAATAGTTGATTGCCAGAACCAATGTTTTGGAGGCTTATTTTGGAAAGACTAAAGAAAAGGAACTCTGGGGTATTTACTGTCTTTCTCACATGATCAATTCCATAGTGTGCAAAACCGGAAAATGAAAGTATGATTTCAAAGCATGTAAATAAATTATGATGCTGAGATAAAGAATATTCTGTATATACAAGAGAAATGGCCATTGAATGGCCTGGGGTTTGTCAAATCTTGAAACTTAACTATTGAGTTCAATATCTATACATATTCGAATGGGGTCTAGGATTTAGCAGTATAAATTTGATAAAATATTGATGAATCTTACATTTTCATATTTATGCTGGTAGCTTCATGTTTTTTGTCCATAATTTTAGTTCTTCTAAAAGTTTTTTTTTAACATTTAAAATTTCTTTTCTATTTCTTTCTTTTATTGAAAATAGTTTTTTTAATCATACAATATATTCTGATATGGTTCCCCCTTTTGCAACACCTTCCAGATTCTTTCAACCTCTTCTACCATCTAAATTCACACACTTTCTCTCTCTTGTTAGAAAATAAACAGGCATCTAAACAATAATAATAATAATAATAATAATAATAATAATAATAATAATAATAATAAAAGTTAAAACGAAAACAAACCAACCAGATTAGGGGAAATCAAACAAACAGAAGAAAAAAAGTCAAAGAAAGAGTAAAAGAAACACATATAGACATAAAACATAGATGTCTACACACATGAAAATCACAAAACTTGAAAACACAATGTATACATAAAAGATTCGTGAGATTACAAAAAAAGAAAATACTTCCCAAGGTTGCCATTGAGTACATTTTGTGTTGGTTGTTTCCTGCTGGATATGGAGCCTTCACTTAAGAGTTGTTTGTATTCACAATTAGAATCTATGGTAGACACGAACTTTTTATTTACAAGCAGTGATCAATTAGCAGTAGCTTTGGGGTTAGGAAACGGAGCTGGTGTCCAATTCTCTTAATGCTGGGATCCTATCTGGCCCACGTAGGCAAGTCTTGTGCATGCTCTACAGTTGCTGTGAGTTCACATGTGTTGCTGCTGTTTAGACGGTTTTGTTTCCTTGGTATCCTCCATTCCCTCTGTCTCTTAAATTGTTTCTTCCTCTTCTTCTGCAGTGTCTTGAAACCTGTGGGGAAGGATTTGCTGGAGACAACACATTTGGGACTGAGTGTTCCAAGGTATCTCATTCTCAGAACATTGTCCAGCTCTGGGTCTCTGTATTTGTTCTGTATCACGTAAGATGAAGATTCTCTGATGATGGCTGTGCAAGAAACTAACCTAGTATTTTTTTTTTCTGAGATTACAGTGTAACTGCTTAATTCTTCCCTTACCTTTGAGACTTCCAAATGCTCCCATATATCCATCTTTTCTCTCTTTAAATTTTATGGCTTCTTTTTTTCATTAATGTTGTCAAATACATACATGTATAAATATATTCATATATATATATATATATGTATTGCTGATTCAAACTTCTCAGTCTGTATAATTTTATTTATATGTATGTTTCATGGATGACAATTTGGTTTCAGAAAAATAATTGATATTCTCTTCCTTGAAGAAGGATATTCCTCCTGCTCTCAGCATTCTTTTGTTGTCTGAATTTCTTTTTGTAGGGTGAAGGACTCTGGGATTCTCTGATGACTTCACTTTAAGATATTTCGCTGTTTCCCTTGTTCTGATCATGTTTAGGCAGTCATGATGATGAGACTTTGGGGACATAGCTTATTACACTACTAGTAGATACAGTCACACAGAAAGCACCCTGAGTCTCTGGTGCTTTAATCTTTCAAATCCTCTTCTGCAATATTTTCTAGGACTTGGGTGCAGGTGTGACTTTGTACATGTTGTTTCTTTTGGGACTTGACTCCATTTCTCTGCATTTCGATTGGCTATATGTTTTCACATCATTAATTGATAATTCTTTTATTAGTATACATTAGTCTTATAAGAAAACTCATATATATGTCTCTCTCTCTCTGTGTGTGTGTGTGTGTGTGTGTGTGTGTGTATGTACATATTTGGGTGTGCATGTGTACACTTGTGTGCATATTGGACTCATATTTTCTTTTTGACATGTAGAGATAGTTAATTGTCATTATTGATTGGACATGGAGTGAAGTATAGTTTATCAAAAGTAATTTATGTGAATACATGCATGTATAAGGCCAAAATATTTGTTCTCATTCCCATTGTCCTTTTATTCACTTTTAGGTTTGTAAATGAAAAGCTACAGACAAATATATTTATAGATTGTACACAATGCTCTTCTTCCCATTTCCAGCCCATTAAAATAGCCTACACACCTGCATTTTCAGACAAGAATTAGACTAAATGGTACAATCTTTTTTAAATGACTCTGTCCTCCTGAGAAAGGATGGACATTAGCACGTTAGAAGATAATTCACTCAAGAGACTTTTGTAGCTATAAATATTCAGGTTAGGATTAATTCTCTGACTATTCACTTCTTTGCTATAGAATCCCTCATTAAGGTCCTTAATTGAGGAAATAAATATATCATGATATTGAGCAGGTGTACTTTCTATAGCTTTGCCTTCACCAAAAACAATTATAACTTTTAAAATACGATGTCCTTGCAAGCTTTCCTAAGCAAATGAGCCAAGCAATCTTGCAGCATACTTTCCCTTCTTATATATGCTATCTTCTAACCATGTATACATGTTATGCATGTTACTGTAAATGTCTTGGCATTCCCAGGTATTTAAAATCTTCCCTATATGAAATCAATTTTCTTTTGCCTATAATTAATATTGTTGCTAGATTATTTTGTAAAGCAGCTGCAGAGAGAGCCAAGGTAAAAAGAAAAGGAAGCCTGGTCTGACTTAAGGAGGGACCATATTTACTCACCATGTCACATGGTCAACCATGTGTATGATTGTCCACGATGTTTGCAGAGGAAGATGAGATGCAGTCACTTAGAGGGGTATAAACAACCTCCATATTCTGCAAAGGGAAGCTGGGAAATGCAATCTTTCAAGAAGAATCTATCAACTATCATTAACTCAATTTATCATTAGATGAATTTGAATGATTTGCTACACTATGAGTTTTGCAAATATAAGACAATGATTTAAGTTAAAGTATTCAGGAGATAGGAATGAGAAAACAGTAAATGCTTCTTTCAGATGAGAAGATCTTATTAGGACAAGAATAGTGAGTTCACAAGATCTATGCAAATTATAATGACAGAAGATAATAAGAATTTATTGTTTACTCAAACAGCCAGATGATAATTCAGTGGGTGGAGGTGCATGAAATTTTAAAACTGAAATTCTAAAACAGCACTGTATTAATTTTCCTGCATTTCTACCAGAAATAATTGACCTTGCATGTAGAAAATTTATAACTTGATATAAGGAATGATTTCATTTGTGCTTCTATTCATTGTTAAATTTACATTCTTGAGAAATCCATTTTTTTTACTGCCAGCAGTTTCAAAATATTATTCAGTGAATAAAATATGTATGTATATATTCACCTACATGTTTGCAGAAATATGTAACTTCACATTATTGTTAAAGAAAAATGTTTTTATTGTCTTATTAAAGTTATATTCTCATTCTATGTTGATTAGAATAAGGCTAATTAGTTCATAGTCACATAATCTATTTGTCATGCAGCAATTCCTAGGAAAACAGTTTATCGTACATGCAGGTGTTCAGTAGCACTTACTTTAAGACATATCCATGATTAAAAAACGAATACTGAATGTGATACTGATGTGATAAAACATCTGCTCATATACTGCTTCATTCTAAGAAAAATTAAACAGAAAAAAGCCACACACACACACACACACACACACACACACACACACACACACACACACCAGTTCTTTGAGAAAAAAGACTAACCAATTTATTTTTTTCCCGTTAGAAAATCAGGGAAAAAAGTGCTTTACATATTCCACAGGGATCTGAGTTGCAAATACTTGTCCTTCAGCACATTCCAAATTTCAAAAAATTACACTGGCAAATAAATCAAAAAAGAAAAAAATCAATAACACGTATGATATCAGCTTCTTGTTGTTTGTTCAAGGACAATGTAATCAGCACAGTGCTTTCTTGTTATCTCTGGAATCCAGTGGATTAATCACCATTAAAATGATGCATTCCCCATCACTTATGGCTCATGGGTAGCTGTTAAAGAGCTTCATTTTTTCATGATAAAACTTGTGCCCAGGGGTTAGCATATTTGGAATTTTAAAGAGAGTAATACATACTTAAACAGGTAACTTGATTTATAAACATATTTAAGGAACCATTGAAACACTGATAAATGTACTTACAGGGCAGAAGTTATAGAAATGTTAGCATAGTTATTGGATGATGAGAAATAGTACTAGAGTTAATTTGTGAGATCAAACATAACAACAGTCAAAATGTGAAGACAGCAGTCCAAGATTACCCAAAACGAATATAATACATTTATTATGCCCCTTCAGAGTACTTCAGAGTACAGACATGCAATATAACATAAACACAATGTGTGTGTATATATATACAGTATATAAATATATATATATATATATATATATAATATATATATACTGTAACTGGAGAGAGCTATTTACTGACCTTGAAAAATAGAAGAATTGGACAATCCCCTCCATAATCTTCCCTCAGTGGTCCTTATGTGATAAATCAGAATGCCAGCCCTCCATTCCATATTACAGAAAGAATAATTAGAACTAATTATTAATTATTGTACTTTTACTCCGTATACCAAAGAAGGTTTGCATATTTTACAATATTTTAAATATAACTACTATACCACTGTAGAGTAGATATTTTTAAATAATTTTCTTCAATAGAGCCTTAAGAATAATTGGATGCCATATTTTCTATAAATCAAAATCCTGTCCATATTTGTACACTGTTTAAAGTAATTTAACCAATAAACTGTGAGTATCCCCACTACATTATAAATTCCATCTCTATTATGAAATGATAGGTTCTGACCTGACGTAATGTCAGTTTGAATCATAGATACTGTCTTCATATAAACAATGAAAGGAATTTTCTGTTCTAAGTCAATTCTGTCTGGTAACCACACATCAATGCAGAAAAAAAAATGTGACCTACACAATTATCTCAGTGTCTTTGTGTTTTACAAGGTGATGGGTCTTTTAAGCCTTGTTCAGTATAACTTACAATATTAAATCTCTTTTTAAATGAAATTAAAGTAAAGCATAAAATTCAAAACTGGAAATTAAAATAAAAAATAATCATAGGTTTGGGTAATATCTTTTTAGATATCAAACCACTAAAACTACCAACCAAAATAAGCAGAGAATAGTGGTGCATGTCTCTCACAGAGCACTTAGTAAACAGATGTAAGGGGATCACAACTGTGACCTGTACTGTTTGGTCCTGACCTGACTGTGGAGGTGAGGGTCTAGTGAAAGGTTAGATACACAGATATGCATACCAAAAAGCTGAGACTGAGTGGGCTGAGTTCACCCACCTGACACAAGAACCCATTACCTCTACATTTACTGTGTAGATCACTGGAGGAAGAACACAGTAGTCCCAGTAGGAGGTTTGTAGGGAGCAGACTCAGGCTGCAGGCACCATATAAAACTCACTCGCCACAGATTGTTGCAATAGCCCTTGTACAAATACAATTTTTTTCATGTCAATGTATTCTGTTCCTAAGAATGAATCTAATTAAAACATTCATTAAAATTTCATATTCAATATACATATAGATAATTTTGGTTGTCATAATTTCCAATAAGATACCAAACCTGTGCAATATTGACAGCTTATTGTACATTATTAATTGAGAAATGACTTAAGGTATGTATGAGAATGTGTATTGGTGTATGAAAATACTTTGGAATTTTATGTAGGAACCTCAGTCATGGCAAAATTTTATACCCCTAAGTCTCTTGGGAACATTTCCCCATGAACATAAAAAAAATGATGTACTTAAAATAGTTTAAATATGGATCTTAAAGAGATATGTGGATTCTTATGTTCTTTCTCAGTAGCTTAAATGTGGCCCATTTTGTCACTGGCATATGCATGTTATCCCAGCCCTTGGAGGCTGAGGGAATAAATTCCATGAGTATGAATATGCCTAAGACTCTGTCTGCTTCATAAAGCTAAACTATAGAATCAAGCTACAGTGGAATTCTATTCAGTCCTAGTAGAGAAGGCAATATTAAAAACATGAAATTACTAAGCAACCTGGAGGTCATTACTCTAATTGGTCAATCATGAGAAAATGAATACTACTAGCACTAGCAGCTGATAACAGGCGGCAGAAACTGAAGTCTGAGGAAAAAGCTTGTAGAGATTATTCACGAATAGAAATGTGCATTCAGTTACACGGGGTGGATAATATCTAGGTGTGTGTTACACACTATTGCTTTTAGTTTACACTACTGTGTAAACATATTAACGGGTTTAGAGGGTCTTTTTATGTTTCTTTCCACACTTAACCTATATTTTGTAAACATATAAACATATAAAATCTAAACATATAAAAAAACATAGACATATAAATGTGTAAAAGCATGCGGGTGGCTGAAGTGCCTGGGGTCAACAATAGAGAATGTGTAACCATGTCTTTCTGTCTTTCAAAATGACATGAGCACTTGCTTTGGCCTCTGTTGTTTACCTTGCTACTAGGTACTGGTAAGCTAAGACTCAAAGAATATTCTTTCCACTTGGCACTCTTCTGCTGCTGACCAAATCTTTCCTGTAAAAAAATGAGAAATCTGTGGCAATGTGTAGGAGAACAAGCCCCAGTCCACACCACAAACCAGTCTCGGGCAGAGGTAGAGCGTATTATGAAATTTGTAAATATTTGAGCCACCAGAAGAAAACAAAGCATCACACCCAGGACTTCACAGGCAACACATATTTGGCTCAAGATGCTAAACATAAAGTTGGTGAGTAAGTGTTTTCGTTCTGGGAGGAGTTTGGGGAGAATTGTATATGAACCAAATACACTATATGAATGACTCAAACATCTGGTAAAATAAATCACATAAACTATCCTAAGTATGCTAAGAATGGTCATTAAAATAAAATCAAAATTGAATCTCTCCTAAATTATTGAATAAAAGTGGTAAAAATAGGATTCTGTTTTTGAGCTTTGAGAATTTATTTTTTTTTAATGTACATATGACTGAGGTAAACATTCTGCAATTCTACTGCAAAGAAAATGTCTGCTTACATTCAATCCTAAAATCAAGAGTACGGTTGAAAGCAAATCTCTTAGGGACAACAACAGCACTTCTCTCCTGTGAAATACAATGTATTTGAGGATGTGTTTAAGATCGTGATGCTGACTTTTGATTTCTTCACAGCAGTTGCTATGGAATGCTCATGGGAAAGAGGATGAGGAGACAGCTCTCCTTCTGTGCTCATGTATCTTTCCACAAATAAAAGATGGATTTCTTTTATGTAGCAAAAAGGAGAGTAAAAGCAATTCAAACACTTATATATGTTTATTTAGCTGTTCCATAAATACGGCAAATGCCGTATTTATGAATGTACAGATTAATGAAGATTTATTTTTTGTTATAAATATTTCAGTGTATTGACTTAGTCATTTTTTTTTTCTATTGCTGGTACAAAGTACCATGACCAAGACAACTCATGAAAGAAAGCATTTCATTGGAGTTCATGGTTCCAGAAAGCTTGAGTCCATGATCACCATGGAGAGGAGCATGGAACCTGGCGGAAAAGCCTGGCATTGGATCAGTAGCAGGGAACTTAACTCTAGACAAAGGGAGGAGTGGGGACACTAGAAAGAGAGTCAGCTTTTGTAACCTCAGAGTTTACCCACAGTTAAACACCAAAGAGACCACACCTCTTAATTTCTTCTAAACAGTTCTACCAACTGGAGACTAAGTGTTCTCATATATGAGTCTATGGAGGCAATTTTTAGTCAAACTAACAAGCATATGAGTTCATTACATCACTTACCTTTCACAGATCAAATTTTATTTAATTTCATCAGTAAAAGACAGTATAAACCTGTTATGAAAGGTAGGAAGTATATATTTACTGCCAGAATATTAAGTACTATAATTTTTAACAGAATTTATATCAGGGTACATCTAGTATAGTTTTTTTTTTATTTTCCATATATGAGGATATTTTAAAATTCATACATGAATACACTGATTTGACTGGACTTAGTACATGGGTATTTCTAAAAAATTGTTTTTCAAATTAGTGCAATTTCTTAGTTTTCTTTTTCTTTCTTTCTTTTTTTTTGTTTTTGTTTTTCGAGACAGGGTTTCTCTGTGTAGCTTTGCGCCTTCCCTGCAACTCACTTGGTAGCCCAGGCTGGCCTCGAACTCACAGAGATCTGCCTGGTTCTGCCTCCCGAGTGCTGGGATTAAAGGCGTGCGCCACCACAGCCTGGCTAGTTTTCTTTCTGTCTAACATTTTATGATAGAATTCCAAAATATCCTACAAATATGTATAATGTCTATTAACCTACTTTACTGCCTTAAATGTCCCTGCTCCTGCCGTCACTTGAGTCCCACCCCCATTCCTTTCCCTAGGGCCTAGTTTCACTTTAACCTTAATGTCCTACGTACATACAGGGTTCACTGTGTTTGTGAAAATTAAGGAATCCCTAGTTAAAGAAAAAGTTTAAAAAGAAAAGAGAAAAATAAATGATGTAGGGTTAAAAAGATACAGACAAAAAAATTGTGATAGTATTATTTTCAGAGGCATCTACTTTATTATAATCAGTCAAGCTTGCCCACATACAGATGTTATTTGCATGTAAGGATTTGCTAAGTATTTCTTCAGGGTGTCAACATTCTCACAGGATCCTTGTGTTTGTATACGTTTGAGCTTTTTAGAAGTTTCTGTATCTGTGGGCTAATTGTATTATCAATCATTTCCAGCTATAAATCACTGGGTAATATCAAACGCTTATACAGGTGAAAATATTTGAACATATAACCTAGTAGTGATTTTTTTCTCAAGGATCATTGGTATAAATGAGTTTCCATGTATATACTCCTATATTTGAACATATGTACAAACTATTCATGCTCTGAAATAAATAATTTGAAGCATAATGAGTAGCCACAAACCATTTAGTGAACAGTATAGATTTCCCCTACTGATGTGTGTGTGTGTGTGTGTGTGTTGTCTCCATTCAGTCTCAAATAAAAATATTTTGAAGGGTAAATACAAAACAAAGATATAGATGAAAAAATAATCTCATTTTAATGAAAAGATACCTATAGATACAGTCTTCACTGAACAAACACAGAAGAATGTGCTGGAAGAACACATCCACCAAGAACAAACTCCAGATTGTTAGCACTGTGAAATAAAAAGCAACAGTGTAATGCTGGCTGAACTCTCAAGTGACAACTCCAGGATGCAAGAGAGAATCATTGATCACTATTGTCTGAAGGCTCTGCATTTTGGAGGGAAGGTCGCTTTGCCATCGTCTGTAGCTTTTGGGAAACTATCTTCTATTTGAAATGTTTCCTTGTTTTTTATTTTTAAATTTTTATGTGTATGGGTGTTTTTCTGCTAGTATGTCTATAAAGCACATGCCTTCCTGGTGTCCACGGAGAGCAGAAAGCAGCCTCACACATATTGGAACTGGCATTGGAGAGGGCTGTAAATTGTCCTGTGGGTGTTGGGAATTGAACTTGTCTACTGAAAGAGCAAACCATGCTCTTAACTGCTGGCTATATCTCCAGACGGACACTGGTTTATCTATGGAACATCAAGTGTCATTAAATGGAGTTCTTTGTGTTGGAGACTCATTCCTCACTGTCCATTCTTGGCTTCCACAACAGTTAAAAGCAAGTATACACCCTGAAAAAAAAAACTGTAGAGTAATCCCACACTGAGAAACACACTAACTGGCATGGTAATACCCAGTGTGCACTGTGATTTTGTTATTTTCCCTGGGAAGTGGCTGACACTGCCCAAGGAGAGCTTGTCTACCACAGTACACTGCAAGCTCAAAGATCCAATCACGCACTGGGGACTCAATACTAGTATGGCAGGCCACTGCAGAGCGCCAGGATATTTGAGAGAAATTGCAACAATAAAATATTTAATCAGAATAAAAGGCAAAAATGGAATATTTAAAAAATGAAAACACAATAATTAAAAGGAAAGCTTAAAAATCATATAAAATTGGTATTTCATAATGAAACACTAGAAATTAGAAATTAATCCATTGGATTCAATCTTCAATCATAAGCTTGAAGTACAACAAAATGAAGATTGAAAGGTGGAAATGATATGATAATGTTAAGATCAGTGAACTGGCTAATATCACTAGGAATTCAGAAAAAGAGGAAGGCAGTACGGAAGTCAGGTTATTATCAATATAATAATATGAGCTTTCTTTCCAGGCCTGGATAATATAAGTTTTTGGAATAAAAGAACCCAGAGAGAGCACAAGCACAATAAATTTTAAGACGGCCTGCAACGAGACAAATCATTGTGAAATTGCAGAACAGCGGGAAGAGAGAGAAAATCCTGAAAGCTTCTGGAGACAAAGATTAAAAAAAGTAGGTCATCAACAGAAGAGCATAAAAGGAATTGCATTTTTTAATAGCCACCATAGAATCTAGATTTATGAGGGCACAGTAGGCTTAAGGCTTCCAGCATCCATCCTATCCTGTTATTTTAGAGCCTGTATAAAATAAATGTTATGGAGCAAACTATGTATGCATGAAAGAGGTGGACTGAGTTCTGGTCCTCAACTTCTGCTGTGCCAAAGGCTAAACTTACTGTTTGCTAAACACTGCTATATGTATGCATGAATCATTACCTTTTAAAGGCTAGTTTTAGGTAGATTTCTGTCACCAGGAACAAAAAAAAAATATTATGATAAATATAAGTTCATTTATCATGAGAACATAGAAGCAGGTATGTGCACATATGTGAAATATTTATCACTTATTATATATTTAAAAATTACAGTCTCCCGGGACTGGAGAGATGGCTTAGTGGTTAAGAGGACTGGCTGCTCCTCCAGAGGTCCTGAGTTCAACTCCCAGTAACCACATGGTGGCTCACAACCACCTCCGTAATGAGATATATGGTGCCCTCTTCTGGCCTGCAGGGATACATGCAGGCAGAACACTGTATACATAATAAATAAATAAATAAATAAATAAATCTTTAAGCCGGGCGGTGGTGGCGCACGCCTTTAATCCCAGCACTCGGGAGGCAGAGGCAGGCGGATCTCTGTGAGTTCAAGGCCAGCCTGGTCTCCCAAGCGAGTTCCAGGAAAGGCGCAAAGCTACACAGAGAAACCCTGTCTCGAAAAACCAAAAAAAAAAAAAAAAAAAAAATTACAGTGTGTGTCTGGTATCAACTTAAATTCACCAAGCCACCGTCTTGAAACAACAAATCCTCTTCAGACTGAGGTGATGGACAGTATTTCACTGGTTACTTTGACCTGATATGTTAATTTATGAGGTAAACATGGAAATAACATCTCATAAAGAGACTTTCAGAAGTGGAGCCTATATCAAGTTGTTGGGAGAATGACAGATTTTATATTAAAGGATTCCCCAAGAGTTACTATTTAGAAGTTTTGCCTCTAGCTTGGTACTAATGAGAGATGGAGTAATTTTTAAGAATGGAGAAGTCCCTGGATATCTTCTGTCCATTAGAGGAATTCCCTTGCATGTCTAGTCTCTCCTTTTTCAGGTTTTTAAAATTATTCCTAAAGGCTCAAATGGAAAGGAGATAATTGATCAAGAATTCAAACTTCTAAAACTGTAATCAAAATCAAATTCTTTGCCTTGATAAGTTGATTACCTTGGGTATTTTATAGCAGTAGTGGAAAGCTTCTCACACACTAAGCAAATGATACATGAAGAAAATTCTATTTTGATGTGAAACAACTAGGAACTGACAATATGATACAGCAAAATACAAATTTAGCAAGGTTGTTATCTCAGGCATGATTGTAAGATAGAAACTCTTATACTTATAAAGTTCATAATATCACAGAATTTTCTTTACCTTTTGCTAAGTTATTTTCAAATTTTTCCATTTGCTAATTCACATAGAAGATATATTTTTCCAGACACTTCTAATTTTCTGGATTTGTGTATAATTCAGGTTTAGAAGATACAGACTTTGGCTGTTCATAAAAAGTCATCCTAATGCCGTATGATACAAAAACATGGTAATTAAAATCACTGGAAGACCAGAAGTGGATAAGGTAAGGTATTTAATGTTATGCGGTAGTAAGCAGTAGAAAGCCTGTGGTGTCTAGGTGCAAGCAATCAAATCAGCCTTCAAGAGAGGAGAGAATGAGAGCAACACACGAACCAGGTGAGGATTTGTGAGATTAAAGATCCTAAGGAGTCTGAGAGAGCTCCTATTTCCTTTTAGTTCATGTATACCTGGGACCTAGAGGGGACTGGGTAAGAATTTGTGCTTCTTCTATTACACCGATTACAGTACCATGGGGTTAGAATCAAAGCCTGTTTGGTGAGTGGTCAGTCTTTTTAAGCTCTTTGTTAACAGAGAACATTTTCTAACCTCGAATCTTTAACCTTTCTCAACGATCTGATCCAGATCCCATGAGAATCTCAAATTCTTATTATTCAAAGCTGAACTGTAACTCTTCATACAAGAACTTTCTTCCTCTTGCTCTGATGTTGTGAAATGAACCAGTAAACACTCCATGATTCCATTGGGAAATGGGAGCAACCATCCTTGAATTTGTCCTAATTATCTCTGCTAAATCTGGTCTCTCTTTATTATGCCACGCTTCATTTCAGTTCTCCACATGACCACAAGAGATGATTTTTGTTCTTTTTTAAGCACATATTTGATTATATCACTCTTCTAATTAAAAATGTTCATTGAGTTCCTACTGATTCAAAACTTAAAACTCTATCTCGAGTCTCCTGATTCCCTACCTGCCATTTGTGACACTCATTTATGACATTATTTTGTTCATAACAAAAAAATGTTCAGGTTTCTTAATACTGTTTCTCTATGATCCTTTTTATAGTAAGTGTGCTATAGACTGAAAAATACTTGTTTTCTGATTTCCCTATCTATACAGGTGGAGTATTTTATTGGTTTTGGGGTGCTGGGGTTATACTTGTAAATTATTCTTTTGTCATCCATCTTTCTCCACTGAATAAGATCTTTTTAGTTGTTCCTTTTATAGAATGTATTAAAAACTTCTTAGTCTTATAATAATTTTATAGTACATTGATTTTGTAATTTTTCATTATCATGACCAGATTGTAAAATATCTAACAGCCAAGTGGTATACACATACAGTTTTGACAGACACTGCAGGACATAATGCTGAATAACAATTCAAAGAGACTTGGAAAGAATTTTAGTCAATTATCGAAAATATATTCTTACTTTTTTCCTTTTTGAAACTATGAATATGAGTTTTTTTAAGTGTGTGTGTGTGTGTGTGTGTTTGTGTGTGTGTGTGTGTGTGTGTTTTCATTTCCTTTCCATTTACCTTGATCAGTGATAGCTCTTGGGCAGTCTGTGTCATTCAATAACCTAAATTTCATTGTGCAAATTTACCTTCTGTTTAGAGCAAAATCAATTATTGAAAAAGCACCATAGTCCTTAGTTGAGTTGCTCACATTTCAAAACAGTTCCCAGTATGACAGTCATTTATCATAATCAATGGTCAGCACTTTTGGCCTGTAGTTACTTTATAACACCTCAAACAATCTAACAGTCTATGATGTAAGGACATGCTAGTGGCGACAGAAAAACACTTGTGCTGAATATTAACCATTTACCCAGCTCAAAACTTTGGATGGGTAAGGTTTTTCTAAGAGACCCTTTTCTACACAGAACAGATCAATCCTAAGGAAGTTCAATGTATATGTAGGAATACGTGAGAGGGATTATTGGTGAAATTATTAAGGCCACTCCACGTAGTTAAAAGGGAGGTTTATTTTGTGGGGTAACTTACAAGTGAAGGGATAGGTAACAGGGTCTGGGAAAGGTGTAGCACAGTCCAGCGGTGTTCTCTGGAGAACTCTGCTTGGTCTACCTCCAGCGTCCAGGGTCCAGGAACCAAGAGAGCCAGTGCATCTGGATCTCGGGTCTTCATGGTCCTCTCTCGGCCCGCCTTGTAGGCATGACAGTTGCCGAAGCCTCAATGCGGTTTGGAACTTCCAGATCAAAGCTGGAATGGCTACCCACTACAAGGAATCTCTCATATTCATTTCACATAAAGCAAGATGTTATCCACTAACTATTCTTACTGATTTCCTCTTCTACAGGTGCCTCGCCTCCACATACACTCTTACACAAGGGTGAACATTGCATACTTTGTTTTGTATAATATCATAGTTCTGTGGAAGAAAGAAAATTATTAAAACTAAAGACAGGGCAATACTATGAAGCTTCATGGAATATAGAGAAAATTCTGAATTTTTAAAAAAAAATTTAGTTACATTTTAGTATTGTCTTCCTCAGTTAAAGTGAATAAAAAAGGGAAGGAAGGAAAGAAAATTCTAGTTCTAGGGATGCTAGATTCACTTCTCTAGCTTAATAAATGAAAGATTCCACAGACTGTTTTTTGTTGTTGATGTTTTTTTGTTTTTGTTTTTGTTTTTCTTATTTGCTTTCATTAACTCTATTTTCATGGACACAGCAGAAATCTCATCCCTATAAGCCATATATTTCTGTAGTGAGAAATTGTGTTCTGTCATTACACTTTGTCAAGTTCTGGCCAAAATAATATAACAACAGCACAGAAACTACTCAGTAATCATTTTGAAAAGTGAAATACTCTCATCTAAATGTTAATATTTCTGTAACTGCTAGCAGAAGAGTTTGCATTTCAGTATAAGTCATTCATTTATTATTTTGGAATTTGGGATATACTAATAAGGACTTAAGACATGTATTTCAACTAGAAAAATCCTCGTAGGTTAACAGCTTCAGACAGTTTAGGAAAACTACAAGAGTAGTCTCCAGTCAGGATGCACTAGGTCCAGTGTCTGCCTCGGACTTCCACATGGCGAGACTAAGAGAAGATAAATTTCCCTCTACTTGATTTCTATGGCCCCTAACATTTCCTTTACACATTTGAGTTTTCCTTTCTTTATCCTTCCTGAATCCATGAGGGGTGAAAAAATCCTGCCAATGCAGTTATCAGTACACAGGATTCCAAGAAATATGCACGCATTCAGGAAACTCCTTCACTCTCTCATCAGTTACTTTCACTAGATATGTATGCATCAGAGGTAATTTGCCTTTGCCTTTTTCATTTATTAAGAGAGAATAAATAGGCTTGGTCAATGATGTATATGATTTTTTTTAATGTGTGTGCAGATATAACACACATGTGAAGATTCAGAAGCTAACTTGTGGGTGTCGGACATGTTTTTCCACCATGTGTGAGGCCTGGGAATTGAACTTC
The DNA here is from genome assembly GCA_902168405.1 of Peromyscus aztecus. Lineage (NCBI taxonomy): Eukaryota > Metazoa > Chordata > Mammalia > Rodentia > Cricetidae > Peromyscus > Peromyscus aztecus. The sequence continues at coordinate 9,773 of CABHPQ010163124.1, read as the reverse complement.
CGTCATCAGATTCAGTGCAAAGGATCCTTACAGACTGAGCCATGGGGCTAGCCCCATGCAGAAGTGTTGATATACATGTTCCTGCTGCCAGCACTCTCATTTGACATGAATAAAATCATCATCCAATTTTAAAGTAGAATAGTTATTTGTCAGTGTAAACTAACATTGAATCACTTATCAGTAAAAAAATGTGGTATTAAAAGTTCATGTGTATTCTATTTAGTTAAATGTGAATACAATCTCCTATTTTATATTTCTTTCTAAGCTTAAAGATTCCTAGTGTGTGCATTTCATATTCATTCCATATCATTCATTTGCAAAGGATTTATTCACTGCTGTTTTCCTGATAAGAAAAGCTTATCTACAAACATTTAGCTTCCTTGAAACTTTATTTTTTTAGGAATTTTATGTGTCTTAGAATTCAAATGCCAAATAGGTAAAAATATATGTCCTAGCAATAAGTTGAAGATATTCTCTAGGAGAGAGGAGTGAATTTTGAAATCTGTATAAGGAAATGATAGCAAACCTGTTTCTAGAGCTCATGTTTTATTGAATTGGTAATATTTCAGATGGAAGAGAAATGTGGCCATAAGTTACCTACTATCAATGAAAAATTAATATTTTATTTTGACAGCACTGCATGACATAATATAGAAAATCTCCTTCTTCATTATATTTAGTTCAAAGTTTCTGACTTTCAAAAAAAGGCAACAATGTATTTTCTACAAATCTGTAAACTCTGATACTAGCTAGAAATTTACATTTTATCTGTCTGTTCTGTTATTTCAATGTTATTTTTGTGGTTATTAAATGACACATTCAAATTTAAAAGCTAGACAGAATAATTGAAAGAGCCAACAAATATATTTAAGGTTGAAAGAAACTAATGCCTTTACACAAATGTAAGTCATTCAGCAATCACATATAAAGGATACTAATACTTTCTCTTTCAACAATAGTTTAATAAAAGGTAAGAAAATATTTTGGTTTTTGACTTTTTAGTATAAAACTAAAGGTTTTGTGGGAATAGTAAATTTACTGGAGTTACACAATTCGTGATTTTCATTTTAAATGCTAATTTGGGATCATTAATATCTAATTATTTATAGTAAAATTACAGAGCAACTACAATGTGTTAAGAATGGAGGGTTCTATAACTAAAATACCAACAAATCATAAATTGAATTTTTCATTGTAGTTTAGACAGGTACTTTCTAAAATAAGTTTCTTATAATTTTTGGATTTATAGGCAGTAACACATGAAAAATCAAATATATTTGCTATAACACTATTTAAAATTAAAGATGACCTTCTAGTGGCAGCCAAACATGATAATATAAAATTAAAGTTAATAAAATCTGTGTCGTACACCATCCAAGAGAAACAAGAGGATAGAAAAATGATAGAATGACCTCAGTCACATACTTTCATAACTAAGAAACTGCATATGAATAACTATAGGACAGTAACATATAATAAACTTGGTCAATGTATAATTTGTAGAAAACCAATGAGGTGGCAGAAAAATGTATAGGAACCAGGAACCCTAGAATCTTGTTCTGGTTCTAATGTCCAATAACGGTGTGGCAAAAGTTTTTGCACAGGTGGATAAATAAACCAAGTTTACCTCTCCTCATAATGTCCAATGACAAATCGAGGAATGATTCCACTAAACTGTATTGTGGGAAATCAATGTGTTTATTGGATTTACTTGCAGAGAATAGCTTACAGTTTACCTACAGAGTGTGAGTGCTCCTTCCCTGAGCACCACACTGGAAAGTCTTTATCCAGAAGGACTGATAACTTTCCCACAATCCTAGTTTTGCCATGAGATATATTCTAGCCCAGTGGTCTTCACCCTTTAATATAGTTCCTCACATTGTGGTTCCCCCAACCACATTATTTTCATTGCTAATTCATAAATGTAAATTCGCTACAGTTATGAATTGTAATGTAAATATCTGTTTTCAGATGGTTTTAGGTTATGCCTGTGAAAAGGTTGTCTGATCTATCAGAGGGGTAGAAACTCATTTGTTGAGAACCACTGCTATAGCCCTTCTGAAGTTCATCTGCCCTTAACAGAGGGTTGCATACATCAGTTGGTAGGCAGAAACTAGATACTCAGGTTTTGAGATTCTTTCTACCAAACATGAGGAGATGTAAAAAGTCAATAAACCTAACTGATGTAATCTTTTTACAAGGAGTTACAGTTGAATTCCTCAAGAGAGTGGTTCCTTATCTTGGAGAACAGTCACACATAAGAATTGGCAACCTTTAATGATCACACTATATTACCTATGTCTATCTTTTGTAGAAATAAACAGTGACTGATGGAGGACTACAGGGTTATAAAAACTATACATATATCACACCTAACTTTAAGCTTGCAAAGCCATATAATATTAGATATATTGTAGAAAAATAATGCTTTTAATTATTCACTACTTTCACAAAAAGATTCTAGAGCTCCTTTAAGAGAAATATATATCTCAGTTATTGAATCTTGACAGCTAGAGCTCCTTTAAGAGAAATATATATATATTTCAGTTATTGAATCTTGACAGCCTGGAGACTTTTTTTTGACAAATATAGGAAATGTATGTTTTATTATTGTGATTTTGGTGGCTATAGTGTTTGGATAGTCACATATATTCTGGATGTCATTGGTGGAAGACTGATATTCACATCTTCTTCCCATCCTCCCCAGTGTTCTGTTTTATTTTCTCAAGAACAAGGTCCAGGTTTCAAGAGAACACAGTTAGGTTCTGATCAATTTTGAAGCCTGCAGGAATGACCAAAGTCTCCTAAAAATTTACATGATGGCTCACAGCCTGACTTAGCCTCATTATTGCAACTTGTTCATGGAAGACATCATCTTACTAAGCTGAAACACTGACCGACAAAGAGAATGATTCCCTTGAAGTATATGACTTACCAGCTTGTCCCTGTTTATTCTAATAGTAGTAATAATACAGTCAGACCTCCAACAAAATAAGAAACCATTGCCATATGCCTCACTTAATCTCATTGATACTTAAGTATCTTTGTCAAAAACCAATACCACTCTATTTATGGACTCTTAACGGCAATGTATAATCTGTATCGCTACTCTTTATACTACATACATTCTCATAGTCATTTTTACAATATAGTAACCCATAACACGGGGACTAACTTGTTCAAAATTATTATATTGAAAAATGTGATATTTATTCTAGGTCTTCCATGTGTCATTTTACCTATTAAAATTAGGAAAAACCCATTTTTTCTTACTCTAACAACTGAAAAAGAATTTTGATTATCAGTGTCTTAATTTCCTCACACATTTTAGTATATATATATTATTTTTATATATGTGTGAATATCTTGTGAATATGTGTAAAAATATTTTTCATGTCGGTGTGTATATCTATGTATAATAAGTCATTCTATGTCCCCCCAGCCAGCTCCCAAATAACAACATGGAGACTTATTATTAACGATGAAAGCTCAGCCTATAGCTTGCGCTTATTCCTAGCTGTTATTACTTAAATCAACCTATTTTTTTTATTAATCAATGTTCTACTTCATAGCTTTTACCTCTCTCCCAGTTTGTGTGTCTGACTCCACATGTCTCTATTCATCTCCTCCTCTTCTTCTCTCTGCACAGAAGTCCTGATTATACTTCCTGCTTAGCTATTGGCTGTTCAGCTCTTTATTAAACCAATAACAGCAATATAGCTTCAAACAGTGTACAAATATCCCACAACATCTCTGTTGTTGCCAATTCATATTGTAAGATCCTATTCCACTTTTGAAACATTTTCTTTCTTTTTTTTAAATTTAGTTTTATTTTATTTTACAGTACCATTCAGTTCTACATATCAGCCACGATTCCCCTGTTCTCCCCGCTACTGCCCACCTCCCCTTCCCCCAGTCCACCCCCCATTCCCACCTCCTCCAGGACAAAGCCTCCCCCGAGGACTGAGATCAACCTGGTGGACTCAGTCCAGGCAGGGCCAGTCCGCTCCTCCCAGGTCAAGCCAAGCGACCCTGCATAAGCCCCAGGTTTCAAACAGCCAGTTCATACAATGAGCACAGGACCCGGTCCCACTGTCTGGATGCCTCCCAGACAGATCAAGCCAATCAACTGTCTCAACCATTCAGAGGGCCTGATCCAGTTGGGGGTCCCTCAGCCATTGGTTCATAGTTCATGAGTTTCCATTCATTTGGCTATTTGTCCCTGTGCTTTATCCAACCTTGGTCTCAACAATTCTCGCTCATATAGACCCTCCTCTTTCTCGCTAATTGGACTCCCGGAGCTCCACCTGGGGCCTAGCTGTGGACCTCTGCTTCCAGATCCCTCAGTCATTGGATGGGGTTTCCAGCATGACAATTAGGGTATTTGGCCATTCCATCACCAGAGTGGGTCAGTTCGGGCTGTCTCTCGACCATTGCCAGCAGTCTATTGTGGGAGTATCTTTGTGGATTTCTGTGGGCCTCTCTAGAAACTTAGCCACTGTAATTTAAATATACTGCAGTGATTTCTAACATGTGTCTAAAGAGTTTGTGATGCCTCATGCTGAGTTTTCACTTTTATAAATTGCCACAGACCAGGATGTGGCTAGAGTTTTCCTGCCTGGCCCACAGTCAGGATAAATCACTTTCACCTGCCAGTCCCACAGCCGCTCAGACCCAACCAAGTAAACACAGAGACTTATATTGCTTACAAACTGTATGGCCCTGGCAGGCTTCTTGCTAACTGTTCTTATAGCTTAAATTAATCCATTTCTATAAATCTATACCTTGCCACATGGCTCGTGGCTTACCTGCATTTTTACAAGCTGCTTGTCCTTGCGGTGGCTGGCAGACAGTGACTCCTTCTGCCTTCCTGTTCTTTTAATTCTCTCTGTTAGTCCTGCCTATACTTCCTGCCTAGCCACTGGCCAATCAGTGTTTTATTAGCAACACATTTGCCATACAGAACATCCCACAGCACCAGGACTATTTTTATACTGGAGTCTACCCAAATAAGGAAAATGTTGAAAACATTAGGTAGAAGTTCGTGGCATTCTTCATTTTTATTCTTCAATACTAACAACAGTGGTGGATTGTTATGTTTTATTCACTATGTCATGTCTTCAGAATATATATAGCAAAATACTTAAATTTTCTCCCAACTTTTTTTTTTTTTTGGTCTTTCGAGGAAGGGTTTCTCTGTATAACAACCCTGGCTGTCCTGGAACTCATTTTGTAGACTAGGCTGGCCTTGAACTCACAGAGATTTGCCTGCCTCTTCCTCCCAAGTGCTGAGATTAAAAGCATGTGCCACCACCACCAGACTCTCACAACCATTTCAAAGTGATTGAATTAAAAACAAATCATCAATATTAATATACTTATTTGACCTAAAAAAGGTACTTTCTCCTAAGAATTGATCTATGGAATGACATAAAGTTTTATTTAATATATCTTATGAGGAATTTATTGTTCTTTAAAAAATGTGGTCAATACTTCATGCTTCACAAAGTCGTGAAAGATATTGAAATCCTTCATTCTTTTAAAACTGAATTCCAATATACACTAGAAGTAAAAGAGTATTTAGCAAAGGCTGATTCACTTCTGTACTTCTCATTCTTTGCTCATGTTTGTGGCAATCTCATCACTGACATGACATTGGTGTTCAAGATGTCCATTATGATTGAAATTAATTATTCATTTCCATTAAAAATAAAATTTTAACAGTAAATTATCACAGTGCTTTGAAGTAAATACATATATAAAGGAGTGCTATCACATAAGGCCATTTTCACACTTCTGTAATGTTATTTATTTGTTACAGTACAATGTGCACAGATTTTTATATACAACATCTTTTAAAACAATTAACAGTTTCTTTCTTCGGTTGCCACCAAGGTACTTACTTGGTTCTTCTGAGGAAGCTAAGGGCATGCTGGGATGAGGCCCTCAGTAGCACCATGCAGGCAGTCTGTAACATGACCTCTGTCTCCAAAATCAGCCCTCATCCTAACAAGAAGATGGTGGTCACAGAAGATGAGATCAATGCCCTCGTTAAAGCAGATGGAGTCAATGAACCTTTCTGGCCTGGCTTGTTTGTAAAGGCCCTGGCCATTTTCAACACTGGGAGCCTCATCTGCAATGTAGAAGCTGGTGGGTCTGCTCCAACAGTGCCTGGACTGCAGGACCTGCTGCCTCTTCCACTGCTTCCCCAGCTCAGGAGAAGAAAGTAGAAGCAAAGAAGGAAGACTTTGTGGAGTCTGCTGATGACATGGGCTTTGGTCTCTTTGATTAAACTTTTGTTTACATGTCCAATAAAAAGCTGAACATCTTTTTTAAAATGACTAGAGTAAACACAAACAGAAACAAACACATACCAACAAATCAATGAATATGTCCAGACATATGCTATTTATCATTCATATTATATATATTTGATAAGTTGGCAATGAGAATACAGAACAGTTAAGGTCATAAATCTTAATTTTTGGAGAATTTGCTTGCATGCTGTCCCTTTAGTTTGACAACGCTAATTAGATTTTAGAGGCTGTTTCCAATTAAGACAGAAGTGTTCCTAAGACATAATAGATTCCTGTGGATAAGTATACATTATGATTTAGCAGACCTGAAGTCTACTTGAATACGTTATTATCAATCCTTTTATGCCCTCAAAATTGTGCAAACATTAAGAAGAAACATACAAATTTTTATCAAAAGACCTATTTTATGGAATTTATACATGTATTTCCTCAAACTCTGAAGCATATATAATAGAGCTAAGAATTAGACCCTATTTTGGAATAGGCAAAAAATTAATCTGAATTAAAGGCCTCAGAAACTTTTTGATGAGAAAAAAAATAGTGGGAGGATCTGTGTTTCTTGGATAATATTATGGACCTTTAAACTATTAATTTTTGATATCTTTTTTTTTGGTTTTTTGAGATAGGGTTTCTCTGTGTAGCTTTGAGCCTTTCCTGGAGCTCACTTGGTAGCCCAGGCTGGCCTCGAACTCACAGAGATCCGCCTGCCTCTGCCTCCTGAGTGCTGGGATTAAAGGTGTGCGCCACCAACGCCCGGCCATTATTTTTTTCAAGCTCTATGGGCTTCTAAGCTTTTGGATGAAGCTAATCTAAAGGAATCACCAAATAATAGGGTGGAGACAGAGCTGGGGCTGAATATCTCTTATCACTGAGTTAATCCACCATTTCCAGAAATGGATTATATCTAATTGAGCTATTGGCCAAAGGGACCCCATGAAAATGCCCAAACAACCCAGACTATTGACAGTACTGCTGATTGCTTTCTACAATCTGACGGTGAGGCACAACTCCTGAAGTAACACTTAAATAAGTCATTGAACTTGGAGAATTGAGCTGGTAACTACCCAGATCTTTTATCCCAGCTAAATAGTTTTCATGGTACTGGAAGGTAATCTGCATTCTAGCAAAGGAAAAAGGTAAAGAGCAACCCTGATGTGAACCCTCTGATCTACAAGGGTGTCCTGACTTCAGGATGCACTAGTAAGTGCATTACAAAGCTTGTGTGAGTAACCCACCAATATTTCATTAGACTTTAAATTTTATTAACTTTTTCATCTATTTTACATACCAACCACAGTTTTCCCTCCCTCTTCTCTTCCCAGTCCCTCTTCCCACCTCCCACCTATCCTCCCTCCCCTGTCCACTCCTTCTCCATTTAGAAAGGAACAGGCCTCCCATGGGAGTCGACAAAGCATGTTGTATCATGTTGAGGCATGACCAAGCTCTTCCCCCTGCATCAAGGCTGGGCAAAGCATCCCAGCATGGGGAATAGGTTCCAAAAAACCAGCTCATTCACCCGGGGCAGGTTATGATCCCACAGGTAGGAGCCCCACAAACAGGTCAAGGTACAAAACTGTCATCCACATGGAGAGGGCCTAGGTTGGTCCCATGCAGGCTTCCTAGCTGTCAGTTCAGAGTATGTTAGCTTAGCTCAGGTCAGCTGTCTTTTTGGCTTTCTGTGTCATGATCTTGGCTCATATAATGCCTTCTCTCTCTCTTCAGCTAGAGCTCAGCCCAGTGCTTGGCTGTGAATCACTGCATCTGTTTCCATCAGTTACTGGATGAAGGCTCTCTGTTGACAATTAGGGTAGAATTTGATTGAATTTAAGGTCTGCCCCATGAGATGAAACTCAAACCCTGACGTTGCTTGTTTGGTCCACAAACTGAGATTAGATAATTCTAATAGGGGACAACTAGATACTATTATTCTGTTAAAGTAATGTAGCAATAAAATGACTCCTAATCACATTCTGTTATAACCATAGATTAATATCTTGGTCAGCTATCATCAGAGAAATGTTCTCCTGCAGTAGATGAAAAGAAAAAGTGAAACTCACAACTAGGCAATATGCAGAGACTGAGAAACCTTGGAAGAACTCAGTCAAAAATGGGATGTATCAATTAAATCTCTCCCCTCAGGGCTCAGGGAACTCTGAAGAAGATGAGGCAGAAAGATTTTAAGAGCCAGAGGGGATGGATGACAACAAGACCAAGATTGCATTTCCCAGACACAAAAAAATCTGGGGAATAGGTGAACTCACAGATTGTGTCAGTAAGCACAGGACCTCCATAGGTCTGGGACCAATGAAGCATCATCTCTGAGAGAGAAATATACGCAATCCCCCCTGCTACAACAGACACCGTTTCCAATTGATAGCAGCCAGGAAATGAAAAATTAGTTTTCTCCCACAGAGACTCACTAGGTTTAAAAATCACTCATGAGGGCTGGCCAACCCAGCAGTAGATCGACAACACAAAAAAACGTAATGGTATTTTTGGAGGTTCTTTCAATTCTTTGTCTCATAAGCTACTTGGAAGTTTTTTTTTTTTTTCTTAGAGATGCTTTGTATATTTATTATGACATCATGCTTTTTGTTATTAAGAGATTTATGTGTCTACAAGTGTGTGTTTCTGAGTCTTTGTGCGTTTCTTTTGCTTTATATTTTGCTCTTTTTCCTCTGTTTGTTTTGACTTATGGTTTTTTATCTTTACTATTATCCTTTTTGTATTGTAATGAGAGACAGAAAAATAGGTATAGATTTTGGTGGGTGGGAAAGTGGGGAGGATCTGGGAGAAATTGGAGGAAAGACAACCATAGTCAGAATATATTGTACAAAAAAGTTAATTTCATTTAAAAAATGTTTAAAGAATTCATTGGATATCTAGAAAGTTCCCTGGGATAACTCATGAGGGAAATCACAGTGTTTGCTGATTTCATCACACAGCACCCAGATATCTGAAGTAGGGAACAGTGTATCTGAGCACCAGGGAAAATACCAAAATTGAATAGCTCTGGATCAAGGAGGAATAGAACAAATGCTGGTTCCTGGGTCTACTCTGTAGATAAATGTGGCCAGTGCCCTGAACCTTATTCATCCCAATCATACTGTAGTTCTACAGTCAGCAGAGAACTTGCTTTTTATTCACTAAGTCAGAAACTATTAATTAGAGACATGAGTAATGAAGTCTAGTCTGCAACTGTGTTGCACTCTACTGTGTCTATTTGTGCTTGCTCATTTGCTACAGGATATTTACATGTGATAGCCTGGGAGTGTAGGACTGCAGCTTTTGATCTCAATAGAGTACTGTTGCTGTGTTTAGATACAAATTCCATGCATATCTCCTACTCTTTTATCTTGGAAATGATAGATGTCTGTCTTTTGGCTAGCTCTTTATATTCTCCATTCCTCTGTGATTTCAGTTTTAATATGAGTCATGTATTTTGATCACCATTAA